>DWUN01003759.1:0-11614 GCA_018249975.1 Passova gellias
AATTATAACAGTATTTCTCTACTATATATTATACATATAAACCTTCCTCTTGAATTACTCTATTCATTAAAAAAAAATCAAATCAAAATCCGTTGCGTAGTTTTAAAGATTTAAGGGAACAAGGGGACATGACAGAGAAAGCGACTTTGCTTTAAACTATGTAAGATGAAGAAGCTCGCCTCTCCGCGTGTCTGGGTTTCAAACCCTGAGTCACTTCTTTGACTACAGTTAGGTGCATAACCAAGCTATGATGGCGAGAGAAATTAACGTGAGAAAATCTATTAAAAAATCTTTAAAGAGCCTAAAGCTTGCCAATCTGCATGTCCATGGCTATAGACGATTGCCTTAACTCCTCCCGATTCTAAAAGCGGACCCGTGTCCAAAAGTGGAACAATAATAGAGTAGATCATAATGATGATAAATTTTGACTACTCACGAAAATCAGTTGGCACGTTTGGTTTCAAAGTCAAAGTACCAAAAAAATTCACGATAAAAATAAAAACGCAACCGGTTAAAGAACCTATGCAACAATGTTCCGTGGCTTTCGGTGTTGAGCATTTTATTACCGCTGAGGTGTCGTTGCTCGTAAATGTTATTGTGTTTACTGATAAAACAATACGAACAGAGCCAGGCAGTTGTTATTTGGCTGCGAAGGTAAAATATCATGCCCGCACGTCAGTAACATTCGATCGTTGAATGTTCGGTTTCAATTGCAAGGTTGACTGGTTGCACTTAAATGTTAGGTACACGTAGGTACAATATTTGAATTTCAATGCAATTATACAACAAACACTCGAGCGATATTAGTGGGCCGCATCGTGAGAAGTTATCGAACGTGACCCTTGACTTAGTTTTGTATTGAAAATACGTACATGATAATAATTAAACTTCACTCAAAATATCTACCTAAATAAAAATTGGACTTTACAATCGTTCAAAAGGTAAGTCAAATGTATAACTCTGTCTTAACTTTTACTGTAGTACCTGTTTCTATTGAGAGAGTAGCAATATCGTTTTTATCTAACTGGATGAATAATTTATTATTCGAGTTATGTACCATTGACCTACGGATCGCGTGCGGGCTCATAGGCCAAGGTTTCACGAGTGACCGATGGCTAGATTTTCACAGAAGGTTGGTACTTTGATCTGACACCGGCTGCCCACGGCCCGGAAGCCAGCGGACGGCAACGCGACGATCTGTGCGGATGAACATGGATACATGGACGACCATGAGCCACCTCCGGCGTCCTTGCTATTAGAAACATTTCATTTGCACACGTAGGCATCGAGCAATTAATTCAGTTGCCGCGCCGGTTCATACCAGGATTCATAAAGCCGTAGATACGTACAGTAGACAAAAAGAGACCAGATTCATTAAACTTTCAACATTATTTGGACTAGAGCGTGATATTTCTCTCGGTGAAAATCTCATTACTTTTCAGTTAAGCGTATTCAGCAGATGAGAAATTACAACCGCCGCTGCAATAAAAAAGAACATAAAATTCTGGAACATTTCCGTCCGTCCGTGAAAAGTGGTGAGCTCTGTGAAATACTTACATTTAAGGTTAATGCCGTTTGTAATTTATTTACATAATTTACGTAAATTAGCAGCAAAGTTACTGTCTGCTATTTTTACATTTTCTCTTCGTCTGCTTAGAGGTCAATGTCACAAAATATTGTACAATATTACCTTTTATACACAAGTGACGAACATGACATAGCTTCATGACTTAATAAACCAATAACAAAATTCTAGCTCAAAAGACTGTGATCTTGAATTACCCTCCTTTTTATTATGTTTTTTAAATAACTTTATAGGCATAAGGCCAATAAATTTAAACCAGTCTATTATTTGACACGATTAATGGCAATATTTTTTTTGAAATCCTAATTAACAAACATTTGATAAACTTTATTCTTATAAGTACATAATGCATATGTATTAAGCGGAAGTTCCTAAAAGGTGCCATAGTCTTTGCACAGTATACCTTTTTTTTTGAATTGGTCTTCAGTTACTTGACTTATTATTTATTATAAGACAGATACGGTTAATTTAAAAGGATATTCTTAAAAATAGAACGACGAAATGCCAATAAGTAGGTAAGTAGGAAGAAAGGCTAATTTAAGGCTTAAACTTATATGTATTCAACGTCGAGATTCATTGGCCAATGTCGTCGCAACACCGATTCCATTACATATATGGATTGTATTTCAGAAGGTTATTTATATGGAATTAATACATTATTTGTAATGTTTATTATTTTTAGGCGTTATGTTGAAGAACTAGCAAACAAAAAATCAATCTGGCTGATATTGCTGAACATAGCAGATGAAAAGCAGTAACTTAAGCCTTTAGTGTAAGGCTATAATATGAAAGCGGCGTTGTCATAGTGTTCCTGCTCAATTAGAGGGATTTTGAGGTTTATTCAATCGTGGTAGCAATAGTAGGTTGAAGGAATGGTCCGTGCCAAACCAAAATTTAGTAATAAGTACATAATATATTAAAATGATGACGTCTTCTCTTAGTTTTGATGCTTACGGCCAAATAATACCGAGGATTGACTGTTTCATATACATTCCGATATGCGGGAACGTCAGTAAAACCGTGGTATTTCAAAGATTGCCTTCGTCCAGTGCAGCCTCGAGAAGTGAAGTGTACCCGTTAAAAATTGCAAAGGACCGCAATCAAATTTCAATACACGGACCAAATATATAATAGTCTTGAATATAGTTTTGATATTTAATTTACTAATGAAGTACATTATTGCAATTCATTATCGTATACAAGTTTAAATTACATTTTTATAATGCAATTATATCCTCGTAGATAATTGTCTAGTTCATTAATATTAACCGTCGATGCAAATATGGAGAGCGTCATGCTGTTATATTAGCAGAAGTGTTATAATAGACAGCCAGCGCACGTTGAACTGTTAATGATGTTGGACAGGTGTTCGTTAGTAGGTATATTTTCAATTTGGTTCAATCCGCCCATAACGTTATCCAGTCACGTTCCATTAAAATCTTCTGTCATCTATTTAGAGTATTATTATAACTATTTAATTACACTACTGACTTAGATGGTATGCGGTAACAGTTACAACTGATACAGTTTTATAATTGAATATTGACTAAGATTAATTTAGAATTTATAAATTAACTCTGACATAATTCCTACTTTTCTGCATTGCTTTCTATTACTTTATAAATAATGCAGTAGGTTTTCATTACTACCGATACTGTCCATAAATTAAATACCTATTCATAACATAATTATTATTGTCTATAGCGAAACAACGTATTTAAACAGCTGAAAACTATTTTTGTTTATTGCATCGGTACCTATACATTTATTATCACTTCGAAGTAAAAAATATATAACTAGATTAAATTGGTTTTGTAAAAGACTTGAAGTCAAAATTACGCTACGAAAATGCTTCTAATAAGAAAACTGTATTTGTGGCCTCATTTTTTCTTCTAGAGCCCGTCTAACTAGCGGCGGCGTCAATCTGCCAACTCAAATCCGTGTAATTCCTTCAGTCTTCTGTGAGTTTGTTTAGACTGTATTTTAAAATAGTAGAAGACATTACCCCATCATCAATATCACAACTATTCCGAGCGCTGTGCAACAGCCATGGTGATCACATTGTTGCGTCTCGGCTTAAAAGATGAGATAGGCACATCATATCCAGAAATTACAACTCGTGGTAGCAACGCGTGTAGAAGCCAAACATTAGTCTGATCTAAATAGGTACTCGTGTCTTATAGTTTGAGGAGCGTGGACTATCGTTGTAGTAGATCACGGTAAAGGGCATATGCAATTCACAGAATTTATAATATTTTATTACACAATTAACTAACAAATAAGTATACATATACTATGTGTGAGCACGATGTCAGTCCCACCGATCGACAGCAACAAAGGACGACTTTAGAAAGTAATAATATCAAGTGAACACGAAAAGCCTATTCGAAGGTAAGAGGGGCTTTCAAAATGTCACAAGAAATAACGGACAACACAATGGGAACCTTAAATGTACTTTTCCTTAAAACGTTAACATAAAAGACTAATTAACGTGACACTACAACAAACCTTTTTTCGACTCACTGCCCCCCGGCATTCACGCCTTTCTTTCACAGGATCATTTCAAAATTATACTCCAATATATATATTTTATATCTTGGGTATCCAATATTTTGTTCGTTCCTTCAAAACATAACAGTGTAAATTTCGAACGTTTCAAAGATTTTTTAATGTGTATGGTCAATATATAAGACTTATAGCTTTGCTAATAGCTGTGCACCTGTAGCACTAGGTTCCTTTAGCGCTTTATAGATTACAGAAAATAAAATTATTCGTACTAAACTAAGTGCATCACGTAAATATTTATCAATCAATCAATACGCAATGACATGCAAACGAATGTGTCTTAGACTACCCGATGATAAATAGTGCTTGGAGTGTCAAGAGACCATTCGTTATCAGGCTACATTATTAAAACATTACAGCTGTTAAACGACAGCCATTAACCTGTACCCCAGCGTAATAGGAATAATTATACGTAAGTACACACCGCATTCGAATAACTCCTATCCTAACATCCTAACTCAAATATACATACCAACACAAATGTAATTAGATACATCAGAAAACTAACTAAACACACTTAAAGTCACAACATACTTAGTATTACTAAAGATTATCTAGGTCTCAATCATATAGGGATCACTCGGGGAATTAGCGTAGGTAATGTGATTTGAAATGTCTTCATATTCATGTTAATTGTAAAACGGTAGATACGAACAATACAGTTCGATAGTAAAGACAAAGGTATAATTAATATAAGACAGGATAACGGGCCTGACGAGGAAAATTAACAATGTCTTACGCGGTTCTATAATAGGTAGCTAGAGTCGGAGCTAAGAATTACACTTTGTGGCCGCTAACGATGTGCAATAGAACACAATGGGCAGAATAACCACCGTATTATTGATGATAATGCATTTAAGGAAGTGAGAGATAGCGCCGCTTTGTGCGAGCTTTAAATTGTGTGGGCTGTACGCACGCAGAGAAAGCATACAAGTAGCGACTTCTAGGTATGTCGATACAATCTAGGATCTCATCTCGTTCGCCGGAAGGCGCTTGCCGTGCGATGACGCTGTAAATATGCGTGTAGGAAATGACGCCTCCGCGTCTTTCTTCATTAAGCACAATTGTGCAACCGCGCGTGATCACTCCGACGACATTGAAAACAAAACTATATCTTCAGTTTATTTTGTTCGCTTATCACTCTTCTTACAAAAAATAGCACATTTTTTTTTAGTCTAGAGAAAATATGGGAAAACATCCGCAGGTGCCGCGTTGACGTGTTCAAAACCGTCTGTTAAGTTAAGCAACGGCGTGCGAGCGGCCCTTGGATGGGTGTCTAATGGCAATTTTCCATGAGCATTTCCAAGCCTCGACAGAACGTTAAGCAATCTGCTCCGGTTGATACCGTTAGCTAACAGTCGTTAAATAATGTCGAAGATCTTCATAGCGGTTTCAATCTTCGGTCAAGCTGTTTGCCCCTAAAACCGTATTATCTCCCGCTTGCCAATGCAAGTATGCATGCATCAATTGCAGTATTAAGAAGCGTTTTGTTATTAAGTGTCAGTAATGGAGACAGTTCCAGATCCTTATGCTCAAGAACGCATGTCATTTAATCACTTATTAAATATAGCTGACCCGGCAGACGTTGTTCTGCCATATAAACTATAACAATATTTCGCCACTATTTAATGGATGTTATTTTACATATAAACCTTACTCTTCAATCACTATCTATTTAAAAAAACTGCATTAAAATCCGTTGCGTAGTTTTAAAGATTTAAGCATACATAGGGATATAGGGATAGAGAAAGCGACTTTGTTTTATAGTATGTAGTGATGACAAAGTTCTTGGCGTATATGGTATTGTTTGATGAAAGTTTGTTTTACTTATGAATACTGCACAAAAATTATAGTTTTATCTAAAATTTAGGTATACGTAATAAGAAAATGTATGTACCTATGTATAAATTTAAAGTAAAAGTCAATGTAATTATTGTTTACATTCTCTGAACTGAATAAAAATTATCACAAAATATAAGATTCTAGGTAATAAAAATTTAAAAATTAATTTCATTGTTCGTTAATATTTTGATAGTTAATTTTTTTTTACTTTAACTTTGCGACGATTTTATTTCCCAAAATGCGATAAGATCTCCTTCATTTAGACCCAATTTAATATCGATGTGATTCTTTTTAACGAGTTAACGCATCCTTACCGAATATTGCAAGGTCGTAATCCTTGTAAAATCTTAACGAGTTTCGGTACACCACTAACTACCTGACTAACACGTTAAATGAAATAACTTCCTTAATAATTACATTCTGATATATTTTTGAACACTCCGTTCAAGTAATTGTTACGTCGGGCACTGCGCGTCCTCGTAAATGAGATCGATATTTTTGAATTATGGCTCAATGAAAATATACGGCGCGGGGTAACCTTTAAAAGTTCGATTGTTGACTTCATGCTAAAGACAAAATAGTGTTTATATATGGATATTCTGTCAGATTTATCTTTTTGATAACATTCGAGATTTACTTTAATGCGTAAGTTACATTTTGAAAACACCCGTTCGTCCGTGGTCACATATAACCAGTGCACAGTTTTGAACCGCTAGATCAATCAATCAATACCTACGAATCGAATTAGCTATTGCTTTAACAGACTATATGGTTAATTCATGGCCGAGCACTTATTATGTGCATGCTCATAAACAGTTCCACAAGAAACCTCTAATAATACAGCGACAATCATGTGAGTGAGTGAGCTTTGCGGCGAGTAACGTGATTAACACGCCGACGCTACTGCCCCAAGTATTCCAACCATTGCTATAAGCAGACATAAAATGTAGAAAAACCTAACTGCGAGCATTTCAAACAAGTGATTTTGCTGCACGACGAGTATTTCTGTCACTCATTTTTCTCAACAATGAATTGGAGAGCCATTTCGTTGAAGGATGTTCAGTTTTTTCACCGGTTGTTTAATGGTAACGACGTGATAAATATTATCGCTGTGACTCCAATTAATCGGCGTTGCTTCTTTTCATTTTCAATGCACGCGCACACGGCGATGAGTTAACGATGTGAGTTTCGGTTGCCGAAGGCTCTGATTAAGATAAATAAGCACATAAACAATGCTTGACATTCTCAGCCCACACCCGACTATCCCGTTGATTCAGTGGTTAGTGAAGCTGACGGTTGAGCGGGGAGTTCCGGATTCAATTCCCATACAAGATAAATATATGTATAATGAACATGTATGTATGTATGTATCGTGTCGTGCCGTGTGTGAATTTGGGTTAATATAGTATCATATTAATGCATTCCGATTCCTGCCTTCCAAGAATGATGGATACACATAAGACATATTACTAGTAAAAATGGTTCAGTTCTTATTAGCTAAATTGATAATTCAGATAAGGTAATTTGGCTGGGTATTGAAGATGGAATCCTCTTCGCGGCGATCGGTAAAGGTGACCCTTGTACCAAACGGATACCTGCGACCTGATACTAAATACAATACCAATCCAGTTGTGAATTTCTCGGGAAAAGAATTTGTATAAAACTTGTTGATATTTTTTTGAAACAAAAAAAAATTACATATAGAGTTTTTTGGGTTCATCTTATATTCAAAACATGAATAAATCCATTTTAGGGTTTTAGCGTGTGTTAGCGTTTGAATGGGTGGTCCTTCAAGCCGGAACACTTCAATGTAACTTTTGCAATATGAAAGGTGCAATGGCGATCTATCTCTAAACGAAGTTTGAAAAGGGACTCCTTAAAAGTAATGTTGCGAGATGCCATTAAAACCTATCTGTTAAACACATATTGTTTATTCATAACACTGACATCAATAAATACTCCCATTTCTAGTTCCTCAATCTGATTAACATAATACTAGTTAAGTCGATATTTTGACATCAGTTATTATATAAAAACTAAATGTTAGACTGGCAATGCGGAAGTTAATTGGGTGTAAAAACAATAAGCTTCTAGGCGACGAAGTTCTTGGAAGTTACATTGGTATGCGTTTTTCTTTAGTAGTGTTCGCAAACTAGATAAATTTTGACCATAATCACTATTGAAAATTGTGCTATTTTGTTTCCCGATGTTTCTGATAATAGATTTGGTATTGTTTCATGGTCGATGTATAGTCCTGTTTTTCAAGTTCCACTCAATATTAGCACCAGATTCACCATAGGTGCACAATCTTGGGTAAATGCTGATCTGTTTTAATATACATATATGATCGTTACAAAATTTCCGAGAAGGGAGACACATTGTTGCTTAACCGTAGAAATAGGGTCGAAAATTATTTAACAAAAACATAAAAAGGTTTTCGTATGATTTACACGAGGCCAAGTTTATTAAATTCGCCCGAATATACACGACAATACTTGTATGTAACGTGTATGACTGCAAAAACCCTTACCATACGCACGCAATATATGCCATAAATTGTCCTACGATTCTCTATAATTTAACGCTGACATGATTGATAACATAATTATAACAATTCATCAAGATAACAAACAAATTAAATTTGCACAAGAACGTCAATGTTAAGGAAAATGTATATTTTCTTAAACTGACATCCAATGATCGTCAAGTAACGGTAATTTGGTAAAAAGATGTATAAAATTACTGCTAATTTAATACTTTCCTCAGTGTTCTACCGACAGCTTAATTTAGTAATTGCCGTCGTCAATCGATGACTAAAGTTAAATAAGTGCTTAATTTTTCTACTCAATAAACCCATTAACCACTTAAGTTTTGTTTTGTTGAATACTTTAGCATATTTAACTGCAAGGTTTTATATATAAACACTGCTTTCTACGGTTTCACCGTGCGGGAAGTAGGTACAAACTGCGATTTCAATTTTAACTATTTTTAAGATGTTCACGACATTGTCAAAGTGCTCTATTTACATAATCTCTTTTGTCGTCTATGTAAATTAGTTACTGATACTTTAGACTAACGTTTAGGAATTCCTCGTTGTCGTTTAAAGATCATGAAAGAGAACAATTAAAGATCTGAATTTATTTAGAATTTTAGATGATTAAAAATAAGTTTAAAACTTTTTAAACTTATCTTAAAGTACACGCAAGTTCAAATTTCCTCTACAGTCAAATGAAAGCGATACTGTGAAAGCGAAGTGATTACTTAGCCAAAGGAGGTGTGGCAATGTTTTGACATTGAAGTCGTCTGATGTGAACTGAATTGAATGAATGATAAACGGAACAACTTCACGGAGCAAAAGATTGATAGGAGGCATTGAAACGAATGTGGTTCCAGTACCGGTTTGTTTAACAGCGTGACCGATTGAAAAGTGACGCGGAGTGTGTTAATGAATGACTGAACGAACTGACGCACAATGAGATCGCGCTGTGGCTATTTCGACATTCGCCGAATGATTTATCAAGTGGAACAGAAGTTGTTGAGAAGTCAATATAGAGATGCGTTATAAGATAACCGGTGATTAACGGCGAATCCGTGGAACAATGCATTTCGATGTATAAATACAATGCAATGGAATTTGAGGGTTTTTTGCAATGAGGCAGCGGTCACGAGTTTGGTGGATGAGTGACATTATACTTGTAGGGTGCGTTCCCATTGTTCGGCCTATGGTTTTGTCATTTTTAATATAAAACATGTAACGTTTCGTTAATAGATTGGCTGAAATTTAATACAAAACAAATACTAAATACAATGTCAAAATTTCTTTACATTTGGTTCACTAATATTACCAAAAGAATTGTATTTTGAAGCGGGTATTATGTACAAAACGTAGATATCGCTTTTATTAGCAACTTACAACCTGAAATTATTCAACATCAGACTGAATAGGCACTTTCTAGGCAAGCGTGCTACATCCTAAACGGAGTAGTCAATTGTCAACAGGAAATCGCAAGCCTATTTTAGAATAAAAAAGTATTCCATGTCCGTACAGATGTATAGATAATAGAGTAATATAGAGTATAGAGAATAGATAATTATAGTTACCGTCGTGCCACGTCTTCGCAAATATCTCTGATGCTTTACGGCATCGACGGACCTGATCAGCATATTGAGTGTAATGTTATCTTGATCTCAGCTTCGAGCACCGGCTTCAGTGTTCCACAATGTTTATATAAAACACACGCACAACATAAACTTTGTGCTTTTAAAATATTGCCCGTTTTAGTTACTTCTTTGGCTTTCCAAACGTGATCAATTCAATGTTTAGGATGATTTTATTATCAACATCATCTTCAGTTTCAGCGTCATCGGATTTTATTGAATGATGATTATTGTGAAGGCAAGAGATTCATTGCCAAGGTTAAATCCACTGTGGTTTTAAGGTAATACGTGTAGAACTCCTTGTAAGGATTTGTCATTGTAACAATTGTCATAGGAACTTGTCGTTTTATTGGCTATAAGGCCGGTACCAGGCAAAACTTCGGTCACATGTCACCTTGAACTACGATAATCTTTTATAAACCAGATGAATGTCCGATATGCTTCTGTTACGCAAAAAATAAACCTAATGTACGCTTAGGAGTGAAGGTGTTACGATATTGAGGTCGACATTTATGATTTATAGATATTTTTTATTTAAAAGACCTTGTGCATTACTTTACTAATATAATTTAATAGTCGTTAATTAGATAATGCCAAAATAATTGTAGCTTAGTAATGGCGTATGATTGGTAAACTAACAATTTATGATTCTAATTTATTTTTAAAACTTTATATTCATACTATACATTGCTTGTATCGGGTGTCATAAGTATTAAATAATTATGAGCGTATATCGGAATGCGATATTCTAATGAAAATAAAACAAAATCACCAAATTCGATATGTCGATCGCAAGGTCATGACCAAGGTCAGAGATTACAAGGTCACATGATTTTCACTGCCGATATTAGGTATTAATAATGGTATTATTAAAAACCTAATCTGATAGATATTCTTAAGCCATGTTCACACTTTTGATGTAAGTCCTGTCTTCTGTAATCGATGTAATTAAAAATAATACATGTATGATATAATAATCTAAGGCAGTTTACACTTCTCTTTTTATACTAGTGTTTTTAGGAAACTCGTCAAACACAAGGCTACACTACCGCAATGGTATTATTGACATAACGCGATCAACATAAATGAGATGAATTAAAAGTATGCAAAGAAGTAAACATTTTGTTTAAAAAACTTTCTGTTCTTTTTTTAAAACATCGCTCACACTAAAGCCGACAATGCAGTGAAATATACATGTACGTATTAAGTTTATAATACTTATTAAATATTATTATTACAACCAGACATAGAACAAACTAATGTGCTCGTCATACAAATGCTAGTCCTGCGCAATCGAACCCACGACCTGGTGTCTACACAGTACCTTTAACCACTCAACCGAGTGGCCAGTCATATGTACATTAGTCACAATGGTACCTATATATATAACTAGCTGACCTGGCAAACTTTGTTCTGCCATATAAATTATTTTTTATTGCTGCTCCTCTCCTATTCATCTTAGCG
>DWUN01003760.1:0-11612 GCA_018249975.1 Passova gellias
CCGTTGCGTAGTTTTAAAGATTTAAGGGAACAAGGGGACATGACAGACATCACATGACAGAGAAAGCGACTTTGTTTTATACTATGTAAGATGATTAAAGGACAGGGTGTCGCTTCAGGAAAATCGTCTGAAATATTTGCGACTCGATATTCGAATATATTAATATATTAGTTCACTTGATGTTTCACGCGGGTGGGCTATAATGAAGTTATCGCCTCGGGCGGCAATTTAGTACGCTATTTATGCTCTCATGTTTCATATGCACAAATTTACATATCTAATAACATAACGAAAGGTCGCATCATAGATATATTGCGTAAATTATATACGACGGCAGGGGTAACCATAAATTACGTCACACGCTAAGGATGGGAGGTCACCGGGGTGTGACATTGGGTAACAAGGGTCGGGAGGAGTCATAAGCTTAGTAACGTCATCTCAATATGTAATTAATCATTTCAATCAAGTGTAAATTGCAAATTGCTTAGATCACACTATAAGGGGGAAGGGGCTAGGGCTATGTGACCATTTATGACAAAGGCGGAAGGGAGCTTAAAAATCACGAAACATTTCTGATATAATTTTTGTGTGGTTCCAAAATAATAATGCAATTCTTCTTCATGTATCTCATCTATACGAGTTATAATTTTTGATCGATTACATTTCGAAAATAAAATAATTTCAACAGGGTTGTCAATTATACAAAATAATTCACAGTAAGTCAAGGTCAGTAAATACTGGTCGCATTCATTGACAGTGGCTAATTTCATAAGCGTTTCCGTGTTACAGGAAGCACGATAAGGATTAGGATCATGTTATTAAAAATCCAGGGCGGTGTTAAAATATACTTTCGTACGAGCGTCCGGTGGTAGGTAAAAAAATAGGGTTGTCAAAACCATTTTCAGGATCCATTTAAAAGGTTTATCAAACTTATAAATATAACTTTATTTTTATGCTACCCTGTAATCTGAACTATATAATTGACATTTAATGAGTGATAAATGAACAATAGACAGAATAGACACCACACATATTTATTCATTAATTTTTAATGGAATTAAAATTATGCCAATAAAGTTACTAACTGACAACACTGATCACCGGAAATCAAACAAAATTTATTTAAATTTTTATTGTCTTTAGTTATACAAAAACATGGAATAATATTTAAAATAACTTACAAAACACATTTATTATTTATTCATAAATACATCGTGAAATACTAAAATTGTTGTACATCGATATTAATAAATCTAATAAACACATTTGACATATTTTGTTATTTGCAACATTTTGGCACTTAGTTACATATATGTGAAACAATGTTCTAATTACAAATGGCACATTTCAAACATAACATATTTCCAAAGGTTTAGTACTGCAACGGTTCAGTTACCAGTAATCATTTTTTATTGTATTTGTGTACTATGGGATTGCACTAAGTTGATTTAGTCACAAAAACCCTGTAATAAGTCAATAATATTAACTTTAGCAATGGTATTGCCGTTTTACTATTAATTCAATAAATATGCTAAGAAGCAACCGAATTTAAATTAATTATTTAAAAAGAGAATTCAAAATAAAATAATTTTATTTGCTACCAAATCGTATTAATTTTTCTAAATACAACACAAGAAACTAATTTACTCGTTAGCATCTAAGATTGCAAATTATGTAAATAAATTCAATATACGTCGCAATACATGAGGGTAGTGACAGATATTTTGTATGTGGATAGACGGACAGCGTATATCTAGATAAAGGCAGTAGGACACAGTATACAACAGTCAACTTGCATGCCGGCTCACTGTGCTATATTTTAATATGTCACAATAAATACGTGATTTATTTGAAGAATCAAGATTTTAATATATAGGTCTTTTTCTATAAAAAAGATATTTAAAAAAATTAAAGTTCAGAAATATTTTATGAATTTAATTTATTGGCAATTCATTGTACTAATTGTCGAAAACAGAGTAATTGCGATAAACCAACGAAGACAGTCCCTTACGGAAACAATTAATTGATTTGTTTCTCAAATTTAATTAAGTTTATTTTATGATTATTTTGCGAGTACTCATCATTATCCTTGCGTTAAAGAAATTTCCTACATTTATTTTTTAACGTGATCGTTATTTTAATTCAATAATAAATTTAATCATAAATTATTCATTGTTTTAACTGTTAATTATATTCTTTGTCGTGGCACATTTTACGAATTAGGCAAAATCACTTATTTCTTACAGAACGTAATAAATTAATAATAATCGCCTTGTTGAGTCAGATAAGGTATTCGTTAATTACTTCAAATAATATTATTTATTGCTGTCATTTCGTAGTAAAGACTAGATCGTCTAATGCATAAAATTTTCATCGATCTATTTCCACAATTCAATACTAAACATCATTACAATACATACATGCTTTGGATACATAACAAGTACATACCATCGGTAATATTGACAATACTCTCATTTAGTATCAGTATTACTGACAGTATTTAATACATATATACCATGTGATGACCATATTGGACCATGACGTCAATCGTTGGTGTCGATCAGACGATGATAGTAATAAACAAATGTACAGATTAAAAATAATTCATGTCTACATAATTCTTTAGATGACGTGTCGAAAACTTCTTTTGTGAACTTGGCAATCAGAAACACAGAATATGGCTGCAATAACTAATGCTCAATAAATTCAATAACTTTGAGTAAATTATATAATGATTTTCAAGTAATTAAATAATGATGTTCAAGAAATTTAATAATGATGTTCAAGAAATTTAATAATGATGTTCAAGAAGCTTATATAATTTGTTCAAAAAATATTTTAAATTGTTTTTTAACAGTAACGGAATTGCGTTTTTGGATTCATAGTTATTAACCTACATTATACTACACATCCACATATACGCAAAGTTCATACAAAAAATGAAGTCTATTCTATACTCCACAATTACAGTTTATTTTACATTTAAGTTCATTTAAAATTCTACATTACACGAGAATATTTTTTTTATTTAAGTATAATACGTCAGTTCGTTTAAAACCCTTGTCTTTAATTCAACGTTTTTAATTAAAACATTTAAAAAATCTGATTTATTAAATATTATAGAAACCTCAAATATTTTTATTTATGTGTGCACATAGAATTAATTAACAGTATTAAAAAGCTTATATTAAATGAAAAGTATGGTCGCTTGGTTTAACCAAAAAAATGAAAAAATTAAACGTTGCACTTAATGTCTTTTTTATTGCATAAATCTTTCTTTCTGTACAAATATTATTGAGGGCATACTGCATTTTTGGCACTCGCATAGCTCTGTCTCTTTCGTTTGCTACTTTATCTTCCAAAAATATTTCTAAGTTACCTTTCGTTTACAAAATATTTTCATTCGTATAACAAATGATCAAAAGCGTAGACGTATAATTAATAAAAAAAAAAACTATTAGCATTATTACAATATTTGCTTCAATAAGAGCAATAAGGGTATTACGCCAGGACAATAATCCACCAAGCTGCACCCGTGCGAATCGCCGAAGAAATTATACTAATATTGCTGATGAGTTATTATACTAGTATTATACTAATATTGCTACGTACGATTACCTCTAAGCAGCTCAAAACCACTAACCTCCAATTATGCTGCTTAGATCGGCAAGATTAATGACAAGTGAGACCACAAATTGTATATAAAAAGTTCCGTTTCAGTATATAATAGCAATACATGATTAATTTCAATTGGACCATTTATGACCACTTAACATCTGGTTCTCCACTTAACATCGGGTCCACTTCTTGTACGACCGGGATTATTCCCACAATACAAACCCTTAGAACTATAACTTAGCCGTATGCGCGGAGACCGAGCACCGGACAATTGCCGCAAACGTTCGGACCAGGCCTCCTCGCACGTTCCATCATATTACAATAACAGTTATTATTATTACCATCAATATTTCAGGTTTCACTTACACCTTAATAAAGCGTTACGATTATCGTTACATCTGTTACATTTATTTCACTATTCAATACATTAAAATGTTTCTTCTATGAATATTACAGAAATTTTGCAATATTTGAGGTTGCTACGAGTAACGGGAAACGACGGGTCACATGTGTGTATTATATGCAGTGAACCGAGTTTCTGTTATGTTGTGAACGAAGGTTCACAACTAAACAAACTTTATATTATGTTTCGCTGTGAACAATGGTTCACAGCATAACAAAAAAAGATGTACAGTGTTGTTAATAAAGGTATGTTATGGAATGTATTGTTACTTTCAGGTTTATTATGTGTGTTTATAAGTGTTTAAAATATCTTAATGATAAATTATAGCGCAGTGAAGTAATTGCTGAATAGTTTCATTATTATGTAATATTACCATACTCACATGTGTAAAACATTTTGCAGTGAACAGGATATTATTTTCTTATCGTCTTCAAATACCATCATTCGTTTAAGGCCCAATACGTTAGACAAGATAGATAAAAGAAAAAAAAAAATAATATGATGTGATTATTGCATAACTTAAAAAAAGTTTGAAATCTAGGAGAAGTAATGGAAGTTTGCATGAAGATTATCGACTATGTTTGTATCAATTACATTAACACCAATACGATAAGTTAGTCGGAACAAGTGTGGAGTTTAGCCTAAGACTTATGTACACAGATTACAAAATAGTTCAGTTACGATTTTAAAGCAACAGTTTTTATATAACACAAAAAATACATCGCTCAATCGTCAATGGATCGGTGTATTTATTGTGTAGATGTTACAATACATGAATACAATTAAATTATACAAAAATACAAAGATATTTTTACATCTGGAATTTTTTTTTATAAAATAAGATTTTATTTTCACTAACTCTTTATGAAAACTTGAACTGTGACATACAAGTTTACTTTAAAATCGTAACTTATCATAGAAAATGTACTTCTACAAGATAATCTACAAATCATTTCGGACATCCACAGATTATATTAAACCACATTCTAATCTTAGTGTGCGCGTTGATAATAAATTTAGGAATTAGAATTAAGTATCCCGCGTCCCTACCTCGGTACGCCGTTCCATCCCTCAACCGCGATCATCCATACTCATTAAAATTATCGTCCAATCTATATAACAAATGCCACAGCGACTATTTCTGCTTGAGTTTTCAAGTTGAAATATTCAAAGAAATGTTGTATATACATTAAACCATTATAAATAAGAAAATGACTGAACAATTTTTAAATTAACACCTAAAAATATGAAGAGATGAAAGTTCTTACGTGAACGAAATCAACAATTTTACGCGTAAACTCATTTTTTTTATATTATGAATTCTCGGCTAGTAAAGCGTATTATGTTATTAATTGTTGATTATAACAATTTTATATATACAAACTTGTTGCCCGGCAAACGTTGTTCTGGCATAAAAATTAAAACAATATTTCCCTACACTTTAATACATATAAACCTTTCTCTTCAATCACTCTATCTATTAACAAAAAAGCATCAAAATCCGTTGCGTTTAAGGGAACATGGGGATATAGGGACAGAGAAAGCGACTTTGTTTTATACCATGTAGTGATGTGGGACATTTCAGGTATCATTAACGATGGTACTTGACAACTCGGCCATAGTATGAAACGGCGTAATGGGTAGACACCTTT
Organism: Passova gellias; assembly: GCA_018249975.1. Lineage (NCBI taxonomy): Eukaryota > Metazoa > Arthropoda > Insecta > Lepidoptera > Hesperiidae > Passova > Passova gellias. The sequence goes on from DWUN01003760.1 coordinate 5,674, forward strand.
AATCATTAACACATTTCGTTAAGATTAAAGTTATATTACGCTTAGCTGAACGTGATGAAAATTAATTTCTAACAAAAATCAATTAAACGTGGTAAGAAGTAAATATATTTCGACATGTAAACATTTTACGAGAGAAAGAAAGCAGTAGTGCATCGCGGTATCACATTGTATATAAAAGAGATAGATCAATATTTAAAGTTACGTTCGGGCATCCATTGACGCTTTTATTAAAAAATGTCGGACGTAAACTCCCGCCGCCCGCTTCCCCTCACCACCCGGCGATTTTTCAACGACAGTCCGTTCATGCATACTGTAATCTTTAGTCTGTGGTCATTGCAGTACAGTGTGTGCGGTGTTGTCATATCTAATACCATTCTGCCAGTTGCGGGATGCCAAAATGATTATGTCTCAATTGTTTAAACACGCGAAAACCCCATGAATCTCGTTCTTCGTTAACAAATCCTACAAATTGACATTTGTAATGATTCCCGAGAATACATTTGACGCGGCCAGATTACGCATTTTACAAATATTCAACACTCATTTCGTTTATTTTTAGAATAATATCAACCGTAATCATTCCATTTTTCGTAATTTTGACATTTGTATTTCTAAATCCTTATCAGGTATTTCTACGCCATATGGGTTATTCAAATTGCGATAGAAGGAAATAATAAATCTATGTCGTTATTAGATTAAAAATCAATTACAAATAAAAGAAAATAATATTATTTTTCACAATTAAAACTTTGGCATCTATTTGTTTATATTTTTATGGCATATATTAAATAAACAAATATTACGAGTTAAAAAAATAACCTGTCAATATATTTATATTGAATATATACTGATAATAATATTTCTTATGAAAAAATATGGCTATTACAAATGTCAAAGTATGCGAAAACCACGCAACAAACCGTCCGCAATTCCCAAATAAAATGCGTAATCCTTAATTTATTTGAACAAAAGTGAATTTAATTTGAACATTGCACATATAAGTTTCGCATTCACGGTTCACTAGTTTATTTAATACATTGCTTTTGATATTATACACTTAATTATCGTCTAGGACTACACGTACATAGAATATAATAATATTATTAAAAATTTGTTCAATAAAACTTCACCCACGACAAAGGAACGTTTCACGACATTATAGAATTCTGTCACATTATACGCAAATATTTTTATTACATGTATATATAAGGAATATTCGTGTTGCAATATTCCATCTATATTAGTTAATAATATATAATGCAATACAAATATTACAACTTATTAAATATATTGAATTAAATGTCAATTACTCGTATTTACAATGCAACATCGGCTTCAATAGTCACGTTATATAGAATTTACTCTGATTAACAATACTTAACTATGTTTGTCATAGAATATTAATATTTTATGCATGACGGCGGAATGCGTAAATAGAACACCAGGGAAAGCAATATATCTATATACGTAACTACAATTGAATTATCTGTCCGTGATTTGTAATAATTTTCGAGACTAAAAAAACGGATTTTGATGCGATTGGCACCGAAAGATAGATGAGGTATATAGTACTACACATCTACACTATTTATATCGTTAAAATACTTAAGTGTTTTGTGCGTGAAAATTAATCAAACCCCAAATTGTTGCCAAATTTTTAATTTACTTTCAAAACTTAAAAGCATTTTCATAATTGGCAAAAGGCCTCGCGATTGGCAACAAAGCGTGGGTTACAGAGGAGCCGCCGCAACTTATAAATTGGTATGAAATGTTCTGAATACATATTTGAATTTATATATATATTAGATGTTAAAGCAATTTCCATGCGCGTCTGTCAATTGCATGTACTTAGGATAAGTATATCAAAATAAAAACAATTTGTTCCTCACATCAGAACACTTTTCTCTGTATCCCTTTAAATTCCATTAGAAATAGAATCAAAAATCATTCCCGTCGCAGTTACGTTGCTGATCACTAAGTTGAAAGCTCCCTTTCAAAAGGAACTCTACAATATAAGCATTGTTATCAAAATACAAGCGCACTCATCAGAAATAATTGTGGAAATGATGCTAACACACTCTACACTAGTAGATATCTAACATGTACAAAGCCTATATTTTGTTAGTGTTCCAATACCACGAATATTTTTTGCCAAAATGAAATTAATGTGTACCCTACTTCAGCATTCGGCCGCCATTATTTAAAACGATCAGATTTACTCATTTAATTCATTATTTTGTAATTACAATACACTATCATAAATATGGAAACGATGATTGAATTTAAGAACTAAATTAACTGTAATATATGACTATTTAAGTTTAATTATTTGTCCATTTGATCATTTACGTATAGCCAGATTGCGTGTGCATAAAAAGATTTCAGTGCAAAACGCAAAAGTCGAAAAATCTTCGGGACATTATTTTCGATAAAGACAACCTTACCCCTGGTAATGTCAAGTTGATATTCGACATTATGCTTCCATAGTTTGTAAGGAAAAAACGACATGATCAAAAATAGACTTACAACAATATACTACCCAAGATATTATAATGATAAAGGTGAATTTAAAAAATGACTTAAACGAGTAAATCCTAATAAATACAACCACACCTAAATATTTGAAATCGTTGTATTTTTATAATATAGAAGATATATAATTCACATTAGACAATTTATACAGCAAAAGACAATAAAATCACGAATAAAGTAATTCATTAAACACGATAAATATGTCAATTCCATCGTCACTTAAAAATCTTAAAATATATACAGTTCGCATAAAAATTTTACGATATTGCTTATAATTTCTATATTAAGATAAGAAAATGCCAATTTTGTACATAAAACTAATTAAATAGAATATAAAGGAAACTCAACATCCATCTCTATAAACGACGATAAAATAAGATCTTTAAAAATTACTCCCACTACATATTAATATACAATCTATTACATTTAAAGACTTTGGTCGATACAAAAGGCGATAAAATCAAGAAACGTTCATATATTTATAGTTTTTTCAAATCTCTACCCCGTCTCTCAGCAGCTATAAAATATCGAGGAATGTGCGTAAGCAGTCACAATGATTTGTTCAAATCAGGTTTTCACGCTCTAAATTCGTCGATTTTAATCCTAGAAGCTCACACATTACCGAACACCGTCTAAACAAATATTTGACTAGAGAATTGTATACCTCACTAGAGTTTACCTTCCAATCAATTTACTCGCCCCGCTCACGATCAAATGCCACCAAAATTATCAAATGCCACCAAATCGTGGTAGTAGAACAGATCTTCATAGAATAAACGTGGCCAATTATAATATTCTCATTAATAATATAGTGGTAAGTACTATCACAGAAATACAAAGTAAAACAAATAATGGACGGGATGGTGGACTCGATAAAGACAATCAAATATTTTAACGCACCGATGTGGTTAAATAAAACAACGAAGATACAAACAATCTGGTTTTCACTGAAGATGTTTCGGAGAATTCAAGACGGTGATATCAAGAAAATGATTTACATAACTCAACGCGGTACTTTCGGCTACCTTTCAAGTTAAAACATGATATAAAGACAAAATCGTACCACTTACACTTTGCAGTAATTCGTTGTCTAAATAAATCAATACATGTTCGGTATAAGTTTTCTGTACACTTTTGGCAGAGCCATATGCATTAACTTGATAGATAGCTCTGCAGTCGGTTTCGGTTTCCAAATCGTTCGTTCATCGACATCGACTAGCGTATTTGAAGAGCTTCAATTTTCCATTTCACATTCACTGAGCTTCAACAATCTTCAATTTTTCTATCCTTCTCCTTTACAAACACTAATTATACACTCCTCTAGTCATAGCTTCTCTATTTCTGTTATGCCATTTACAAGTTAAGATTCTTACATACGTTCTTCTAAAGGTCGTGTTGCACAAAGCGTAGCAGACGGGATTTATAGTGGAATTTATGTAGCAAAGGGCGTAAAAGAAGGACCAAAGTTCGTCCGGAATACACACCGTGCACGCAGTGAGCGGTTTCAACAACACGAGAATGTTGTAAGGCAACCAAGTGAATATAAAAGATAAAAGAATAGCGGACAACGTTTTCGCTGCCTTCGATTCTTGTTTCTTCTCTTGGGTTTTCTTCTTTTTCGGTTGCTTCGAGCAAAATCCTTTGCCGACAAGCTGTTTAGGAATTATTTTAGCGTTTAGAGGTATTCGTACGTCTTGTATATTTGACGTTCTCCTCGTTAACGCCCCGTGACCGCCGGGGTGAATGTTTAGTTCAGAATCGCCTCTGGTCGGCGGTCGATAATGCGTTCTGATATTAGCCGGTGGTGATTCTTCTGTAATCATCTTTATACTTGGCCTCTCAGCTTCCGTATCAGGTAATTTGATTAGGATAGTATACACCGAATCTGCGGACGCTGATTTAGGTGCTGGGGAGGCAGTGGCGTTGATTCTTGTGTTCGGTGGTAGAGATCTACTATCTCTGGCCGCGGGTAGAAGAGAAGACGCGTCATAATTGAGCCGTAGAGGTGAAATTCCTCCGTCGTCTACGGAAGTACCACCGCCTGAATTCACTCGCGATGCGTATGGATCTCTGATGATATTTGACGAGGTGCACCTACGAAAAATACGATATTTTTAATTTGAATAAGGAACAGTACATCAAACGTACATATGTATCAATTTTTATCAAATTGGACACGTCTTAAAAGTAGATCAAATTAAGTTTTTGTATGCCTATTAAAGAATCGACAAGCATGATTGACGAGTTTACAATAGCATCAATCAAAAACCGCTGACATGACATAAATATTAATAAACCATAAATAACCTTGAACTTGTCAGTAATTTCCATTTCAATAATGAAAAAGCAGAAATGGCGATTTAATTAATTTGTTTTTCTTTGTTTTCAATATTACTTGAAGCTTTCGTCGCCCTACCGCGTTTTTCCACTTATATCGAAGTTAAACAACCCCAAAACGTTAGAACTTGATGCCAAATTTCTATTTAACTATCCGTGCTTCAAAGGATACATTAAGCAAAACAACTGATCTAGTAGGAATTCTTAAGGACTTAGTAATCTTAATTGATCACTAGTTCACTTACGGTAGTACATTATTTGGTTGAAAATAATACAAAATTACCTGGACACGGAACTCTGCAACGGCGTTTCCACGGACACGGGCGTAGCGTATCCAGGATCTGAAGGCTCCTCTTCCATTTCCGTATCCTCCAGGTCATCCCTGCCCGAATGCCACCACGCGACGCACCACGCTCTCACCGACGCCCAGCCGTGTCTCTGGTAACGTACCGAAGAGCTCTGCAAGCGTATGTGTATTGTCTAATTTTGTTTTTATAAACAAAACACTATCAATTTTCTGCTGTCGTGATAGTTTTTGTTAAGGTATTGATAATAAGTACTACGGCTTTTGCATACTTAGCTACTCCATGGTATTCTAGAGGTAAGTGACGTTTCATGAATATTTTGAAGACTGCATTCTTATTATACCATCCATTGTATATCATTCAGTATTGGTTGTTGATCGATTCTTTAATCCAGCTATAACAGTATCAGCAGCACCTAATTTGAAAGCTATTAGTCGAGGTGTAGTCGAGGTGTCTAACAGTAATTTGCATGTAAATGATTTATCTTAGATAGGACTATCTTAGGTAGTAAAACAAATGAAGACATACAGTTTACATATCGGAGGTTGGTATACCACTTAACATAAGATCAACCGATAACTATTTAATACTTGTTCAACATATAAATCTCGGTCCGAAACGTAAACGTAACATCACGCCTGAAATCCCCGAAGGGGTAGGCAGTGGAGTGTAGTATACCCCCACATTTCACCGGTTACGTTTAAGTCCCAAATGGAATAGGTGGCGAGCCTATTGCCATGCACCGGGCACACATCCAGACTCTGA
>DWUN01003761.1:0-11608 GCA_018249975.1 Passova gellias
CTCTATCTATTAAAAAAACCGCATCAAAATCCGTAGCGTAGTTTTAAAGATTTAAGCATACATAGGGATATAGGGACAGAGAAAACAACTTTGTTTTATACTATGTAGTGATAATAGATAAGTTTAATTTGGTTTATTTATTTCTTATTCCCATTAATATATCAGACTGACAGGTGAGATTATTTGGGACTGACAGGAGAAGTATCGATCAATTTAATAAAATTGTTAATGTTAATAGATATGTTTGTGCTAATTCTGTTTGTAAATTTTATATCGCTCATGAAACAGGCATGAAATTAGATGCAAGGATGCAAATAATAACTGCATTAATGTTAATAAATCACTTTGCTGCAAAAATGGATGCTGTGATTATACTACCCCGAACAATAAGTCAAAAAACAAGGGTATTTTAGCATGAGTGGATGCACCATTATAAATAAAGGTTAAGATGCCACTTAATGCCGAAACCCAATTTTTGTCTCGTAGATTTCAAAATATTGTTTAACACTGGAACTCTACCTTAGAACTCTACATTATTAGATTAGATTAAAGAATAAGGACCAAAACATAGTGTATGATCGAGCCGCCAGGTTTAGTACGAATGTTTTTGTTTTCATTCAAAAACAGGTAGACAAAAGGACCGATCTCGGTATGCTGTTTTAGAGACACACCTTTCTAAGAACTCGCGAATATCATCTATAGAGCAAGGAGCAGTGGCGTAACGGTGCAACAGGTAATAAAATATTTAATGCTATTGAACATTGAGAGCGAGCAGCTGTCAGAGCAGTGTTCTTTGCTATCTTTATTAAATAATTAAAATACTTAGATGTTAAAATTTATGTTTTAATAAATCTAATATTTTGTCATACGTAGGGCATAGAGAGTTCCATAATATTTGCCATCATCTATTTACCTATAATCTACAATACTCTACATACTATCCTATGACTGGGCTTATGAGATTTATTAAAGTGGACCTCTTTATTTATTTTTAACTGTAAATTAATTTTGTTAAATAAACAAAGTACGTAGATAGCGGTTTATTTACACGAAGTAGATACAATCAGTCAATGAAAAATTCTTTTTATTCTAGTCTAATCTAGTCAATACAAATTAAACAATGTCTAATCTAGTCATTGTTTAATGCGTATTGCCGTTTCACACCAATTGCCTGCTGCAATTAAAGGACAACGCAATGTTAATTCTGGCTCACAGAACTTCATGCATTCGGACAATACGTCCACCATTTCACCCACAAACACATTGCACTCAGGGTTACTGTCAGTGGTCTAATAGTGATCAAGGAGGCTTCGAAAGGAAGAGTCGTTTTTGTTTAAAACAACAGATAGGACAAGCAAGACAGATGTCATATTAGGATGATCAATGGTGTTTTGATTTAATGTTATCCATTTGAATTGTAACCTTCTGTAATCGAATGTGGAACCAAAAATTCAACTTGATCTACTTTATATTAGCTACTTCAGTAATTTAATAAGCAGATGATATATCAGTGACTTGATGTTAGTAACATGTTAAAAGGGAATGTTTAATGTAATTTTTTACCGAGCCCCCGCACAAGCCCTTGAGCTCCTTTAGTCCCCCTAACGAGAGGGCCCTTATCTCTGCCACGATCGCTTCTACGAAAATGTAACGCAATGTGCGTATTAAATAGGTTATATTGTAGTATTTATAGCAAATTGTACTCTGATTATCCGAAAAGTATAAAAAAAACATTAATGGTTTATTAAATTTAAGAAAATTAATAAAATCATACTTAATGAACTTCATCCACTGTTTGTTAACAACCAAAAGGTTTAGGCATTTTTTAGACAAAACAAATAGGTGGACCTATGTTTACACGGTTATGATAAGTAGCCGTGGTTTGTTTTTATCAGAGCATGTTTATAGAGTAGTCAACAGTGTTACGAACATACATTATTTTAAAAATCTAGCGTCTATATAGCTGTAATTGACATAGAATAATTCAAAGCGCCATTTATAAATCTGTCTTTAAAACTTCAACCTACCCTAATTGGGTAGTTGTAAGTATTTAAGTGATACCAACATTTCTCTTATTGATATAGGGAGATACATATGTGTTGCTCTCTGTGTGAATAAATTATCTAATATCTATTGGTGTGAGTCAGGATAGTCCACTACATATAATTGTGTAGATATTAATTAGTAAGTTATATTTTAAATATGTAAAAGTATCTAAGTATTTACATTTAAAAATATTAATAAAAAAAACGAATATGTACTGACTTAGATGTTTAAATAATACAGATAATAACTAATGCATAAAAGAACACAATATTTTTTAAAACCAACGTAATACTTCTCATTCATTATTTTATTACTTGATATGTCATAATATCATGTTATCAATTAATATTTTTTTTCATAAATTCTTAACTTCGGTTTTAGAGGACAACACCTATATAATACAAAATATTTTGTATTTTAATATATTTCTCTTAATATATTGCAATAATTTATGATATGAAAATAATATGATGTATAACGCATTTTTAAAATTCCTGCTAAAATTAAAATTAAAATTTTTTTAAGCACATTTTTAGAAAGTGTTTATAATCTAAGAATAAATTTTTAGATTTTTAAATGGAAAATATAATTTTAAAGTGAAAATGAGTGGTGCGTAATGAGGTTGGCGCGGCGGGCGGCGCGCGCCGGGAGGGGAGCGCGGCGGCCAATGGGCGCGCGCGGCCCCGCGCCCGCGCCGCGCGCGCCGCAACCTGCCCAAAACAGAGTTTTCTCACCCGAAACACGCTATTTTTGTGCACGTTTAGGGTGCGGGCACCCCCGCGCATTGCACTACTTTGCGACGCTAGTCCCCGACACTACTGTCTGACGCCGGAATAACCGTCAAAAAATTCCGAAGCGGTCGCGAATCGCGCGGCTCCCCGCGAATGTTGAGGATTTTTCACTAAATTTTAATGAGAATCACGTAATTGAAAATTATATAATTAGAATCCTAATAAAATGCGCTCATCGGTAGCGATCAATCGAAAGACTTCGTGATGTTATTGAGAAATTTGTAGCTCGTACACGGTCGGAGGTCATAGGGTTCAACCTAAAAAAATATTCCTTTTTTCTAAATTGGAAATCAATCAGCAAGTTTAGCAAATAAATAATAAAGTCTAATAAGATAGTAAAGTGAAAGAAGCGGGTGCGCGGGGCCCGCCCAGGCCGCGCGTCGGGCGCGGGAGCGGCGGCTTCGTTGCGCCCCTCGCGGCCACTCGCTATACAAAAAAAAACTTACGAACCCCTAAAGTTTTAGCGACAACACAGAGGCGCAAACCCAAGCATTATGTTAACGTTGAAAAAAATTTCAAAAACGCTGTTGGAGGTGAATGAAAATTGTTTAAAATTTTCCGACCATACTGCAATACTGACGTCAAGATGGCACTTCGGAGGTAGCCATTGTGCATACGGATACTTACAAATGGCCATCCACACGAGAACTATTTATTGAATCAATAAAAAACTACAATATCTTAATTATTTGCATTTGATTTGCAACATCACTAAGCCATACAATTCACAGAGCACGTACAAGGACAGTCTGACGTTTGTGGCTTAAGTAGGTTTTTCTTCAAAATTGGTGCAGGTACCAGTTTACAGTGTAAAGTTCACGGATATTTTGTCTCCCATATAAAATCTCAACTATACTTCTTACATTATTCAAAACGGATCATCATACAAAACCTCATCTACTGGCTCCTGATACTGCCAATGTTCGTCGGTAGCTGATATCTATGTATGTACTTACCTATATTCAATAAAGTTTTCAAATAGTATGAGAACATTTATTACTCTTAATATCGTTTCATTATATTATGTAAAATATGTGGCTCACTTCTAACTACCTCTACCTGACTGACTCCAAACTCCTATAAGTTGTCCTTAATAAGAATAGTTTTATAAAACAAATAAAATAATCACAATTTAATACCTCTTTAGGTATATATTTACCAAGGCAAGTATACTTACTCAAATACTCATTAGATTACTTTTCAAATTCATGCGAAATAGTAAAAGATATGCCGACATTTATTTTTCCACAGTTATAAATACGTTGCTATAGTTTAAAATAGTTCAATGCGAATCCTTCGGTTTGTTAGTGCAATAAATAGTTTTGTATAGGAACCTGCCCGTGTACGAAGTGAAACCCATTTCCGAGAATATTTTAAATCGCAAATTGTCGAAAGTGTGTAAAGTAAAAGGTCCTTGACAACCGTTCGTGCGCTAGAGAAAGTTACTTTCGTAAATTACTGAGGGCTCCGGTTCACATATTTCTACGTGATTGTAACTACTTCTAGCTTCACTACATCTGTTCTGTGCTTTTCAGTTAGAAATTGAAAGAATAAGCAACTGCATTTTGATGTTAATTGTTATATTGTCGTCTACTATGAGGTATCTTTATATTGTCTTGTAGCATTCATGCTTATGATGAATTTTTTTTTAACTATAAAATGCACAAACTTTTTAGTATTAGTAGGTAGGTATATTGTCGAACAACGTCTGAAACGAATCATTATAAAATAATTGTTTTTTTTAATAGTAACTTTACCTATACACTTTAATTAATTTCATATAGATTTTGCACAACATAAGTATAAAAAATGTTTAGTTAAAATTAATAACCATAGCTTTACAAAAGTATTCTATTCACCGTTCCTTTCTGAGCTATTTGCAATTAGAAATATTAGCTAAAACGCACATAAATAAAAATAAAAGTATCTCACCCTTAATGTTCTCATAACTTTGCGGAGAAATGTTGATGTCACGATCTAAACCAGTAGGTATATGATATTTATACATTATTTACAAACGAACCTAACCCAAAATGTTGGTATTGTTACGAATTAAACCAGTATATGGTATTCATAAATTAATTGTAGACGAACTAAGTTGAGCCGATATGTGATAAAAGCTACACGGATTCTGACAAGTCCCCACCAACCCGACTTAAGGCTGGCGGAACAGTTCATTGTATATTGATTAAAGGATATTAAACAATTTAAAGCAGTATGTACACCAATAACTGTACTACATAAATTAGTTTTATGGCCAAAGCACACTATGGAATATAATACGTACTAAATTTAAACCAAAACAAGTAATTTTACATGTTATCGTAGAGCGTACTTATAATTACCAGACAGTGGCAAGGGGTGGCGAGGGCGATGACCCCACGCTAAGCGAACGGTCGCTTTTTTAACATTCTTTTGATTTATATTCAGCAGTTGCTTGGCCAAGTTAAGTCGCTTACAACAGAATATCTAATAACTGCCAACAAAGGAGAGCTGCGTTTGCTAATGAGCTATTTTTATAACTTATACAACCTGCCGCGGCTCTTATCTCGTGAACTTAAGTGATTATGAACCGTTCAAAATGAGTAAGCATTACTTACCTTGCCAATGTTTTCCCAAGGCATCAATTCGCCGACACAATAAAAAAACATATAAGTACATATTTCCGAATTTGTTTGAATTTACGTGTGTTCTTCCATTATTACCAATTGCCATAAGTTACAAGATTACCGATTTAGACGTCCCGGTAGTACCTACATACGTATTTAGACGCTAATAAATGACTTTAGGTAAATATTAGTACAAACAATAGCTAATTAAAGCAAGTGGAATATTAATTTCCGCAAACGAATATTACAGTAACAGCATGCAAGTATCCAATGATACAACACTATCATATTATGCATTATGCTTTCATATTCTTTGCATTGAAATTACAAAAGTCGGTACCTGTCGTTATTAAAATTGCAAATCTCCGTAGATTATTCTTAACACAGATTGTATTTCGCCAGTCGATTAAGTCGATAAAGCATAATGAAAACGCCATTAAACCATTACACATGTGAATAAAAACTCGGACTAGAATTTAATTTTCTTCAGCCATAATTTATTGACGTCCAGGACGGTCTCATATCAATCGAAGCGGAGCGTATCGAATAAATATTTAACCGATAAAAGTTCAAAAAGCGTTGATATCTTTCGAACATAATAAAGTTGTACGTTAATTACGGCGGTGGTAATTAAGTTAGAGTTTTATTACTGTCCTTGGCGTCCCCGAGGGAAGGGAAGGGCGGAAATAGAGAAGCACACGTGCGCCACATGCTACGATAACGATGTGGCACCAGCAGCACGCACCGCCGCAGCGCCGCCCTGCCCCGCGCCCTGCCCCGCGCCCTGCCGCCGCCCTGCCCGCCGCGCACCAACGACCACAATCCTACGATAACCACATTTCCATACGTACTAATAACGAAATTTACTTTAGTTTTGTGTAAAAAATATGAATTTGTCGTAACCGGGTAAGTACAGGAAAATGACACCGTTAAGTGCGGCTTGCACGTGGAACGTAGGGAATTCCGAGTATAGGATCTAAATACGTACTTCATGAGTAACTGCTGACGCAAGCCTGCTTGACGGTAGCTATGCACAGTGTTACATTATTAGCAACGTAGTTAACAATATCAAGCGTTTGTGTCATATTTTCCTCATTAATTTGTTCCGTTTGTGTTCAACATTAACGAGTCGATCCACAACTTTTTATGAGCTTAATTTCTGGAACAATCGCGCGTTATGCTCACGCCTGCATAAGTAATGTCACAAACAAATCAAATCAAATTTTAGTAAACAACAACCACCTTATAACATTTTTTAAACGGTAAAAAAACTCTATAGGAATGACACATAATAAATTCGGGGAAATGTAGGTATATGTATCCACATACTTGATTGAGTTTACTAAAGAAACGTAGAAAGACATCGTAATAGAATAAATTAAAATATGCTCCATATAGAGTCAGAGAAACCAAGAGATAGGTGTAATGTTATGCAAGTATATCCAGAGCAAACTGTTTCTTTCACCGCTTATATTTTATTTGATAACATCTAATGTAAACTGTTTTATCGATGAAACACGAATTAAATGTAATTTACAATCATTCGTCAAGATGAGCCGTAATGATGAGCTGAACGTCAATTATATTTTACATTTGTTTGTACAAGTATGTAAGAATATTAGTCAATCAAATCTCCGGTTTGTTGGATAAAACTGTAAGCAGAATCTAAGTACTCGTAGAAGCATTATTTAAAAATTTCATCAAATAAAAATAGTTATTTTTCAATAATATTTCCCACTTAGGACTTAGGACCTTATTTCTTTAGTATAGGACCTATACTAAAGAAATAAAGTAGGTCATTGTTCTATTGGATCATTTCAAAAATATTAATATTTTCTGTCAACATTAAAATTTAAATATTAACGATCTGTTCCTTCACACAAGCACATCTGAAGCAATCGTTCCGTAAACTTATTAATCTGAAAACGTAAGGTACAATAACACAAATAAAAACTATTTAAAACACACATGATACGGGTATATTATGACCCATTATATGGTATACTCGTATGGTCTCTATTTTGCAGTTATTAAACAATTTAAAATTGTCCTTTAAAACGATAATTTGTTACACGTTCACAGCTCTAAGCCAGAATTGTTTACGACATGGTTGACATCAATCAAATTATAAATAAGAAGTTAATAGTTAACTAAACTCAAATCATGCTCTTCTCTGCGCAACCGGGAAAAAACCACGACAATTTTTGCGCAGTACCTACATTGCCATGATTATTGTTGGAAGTGGATCGTCTGTAGAGTTTGCGCTAATTACACCAGCCAACCAAACAAGTGCGAATTGACACTGCCAATCTGCACTTGGCCAGCGTGTTAGACCATACACTTAAACCTTGCGTATACGAGAGGAGACCCATAATAAAAATATGATCCACTGAGACAGGTAACTGAGGCGGTGCTTTTGATATTAGTTAGTTTTATTTGCATGAACTATTCAAGTGCTAACCATAGTGATGTAGAGCTGCGTATCGTGTAAATACTTAACGTGCGCATAATACATTGCATTTTTAATTAATCAATTCAAATTGTTGTTATTGCGATCGGGCACTAACGACTAGATGACACGAGGCCGGAAAAATGTGCAACATTGCGAATAATGCGATACGTCTACGTAATGGCGTGCGGAAACTGGGCATTGGCTCGCATTTCACGTTATTGTTGTACGAATATGCATGTTTCGAGGAGCATTCTTTCCATGTATAATGTGACGGGCGTATTTAAAGGAATTCGTTTAGCATTATTTATTAAAATCACTGGTATGGAGCTGTGTTTAGAGATTTGTAACTTTTTTTAATGAAAATCCGTTCAAGGCTTTCACATATCAGGAATATATCAACTTTCACTTAACCTATACAATAGGACTATGACCTCAAGTGTTCATATTACGAAAATGGAACCTTTTCCGGCAATGTTATAATAAAAGGATTGAAAAACACAATACTGCGAGCATATCTGCTAAAATTATTGTAATTTTCACACGTGAACACCATTCTCAGCTTGTCTTAGCTTCGTGCAACTTACTGAGATCTGATTTATCTAACTCAGGTGCAAATAATTGGCGATATTCTCAGATAAAACATTAGGTATAGATATAACAATAGGTATAAAGTTTACAATACAACTGTGTGATATTCGATTCGCTTACATATCTAATCGCCCACATTATCTACCTACATATGAATATTAGCTTAGTAAATCAACAGATTTTTTGGTCATTTAACAGGTAACAATAATATTATTATTTTATTCAGAACTCCACAGTTGACAGTAAATGACTATAGAGACTTTTATATCTAAAACTAAATAAAAATATGAAATGAATAACCCAACAATAGTAATAATAAATGATAATGTAGGGAAAGGACAATAACTATAGTATGTTGGCGAAAACACATATAAACACATGGAAATGTATTTTATGTCTTGAATGTTTCGTTCCCGTGATAGTGACGAGTAGGTACTACACCTTTATACACCGCCATAGATTGTGCGAAAGTCGGAAAGGTATACAGACTCTTATAGGTACACAGACTAATATGTGACAATCAATATCTGCGACGCACCGCTTACAACTTTTGACTCTATCAATTTCTTCTTATTGGATTAACATATTGAAGAAATAGTCAAACTCTACAATTCGTCTTTATTGCTCCTTAGGTAATAAAGAAGTAAATTCTTCTCGTCAAAATAAAAAGTTAAGCAAAATAAAAGATTACGGCAAATGTATGCTTAGAATAAAAATTCATACTATAAAAAATGTTTAATGGTATTCATAAAAATACGTTTTTCTCTTGCAAAGTACCGGGCTAGTAGCAGTTAGCTATATATACATACACAGGTATGCCATACACCTTAAAAAGAATTGAATTGCATCAATATAATTTTGGCGCAGAACTATGCGTGAAGCTAATTTTGTTCATAAGAAATACTGAACGTTTAATATTTTCAACGTGGGAAATGTATAGAATAACTGTATATTAAATAAGTTGTATTCAAAAGTCGTGTTATTTAAGTTAAGCATAATGTTACGTAAGAGTTCATACAAGAAATATTATGGCGTTAAAATGTAGGTACGATTTTCCCTAATCGTTTCACAATTGGCATCACGGCGCGTGCGAGCCGCCTGCCTACTTGGGGCCACGAGGGTTTCACTACGCATCGCCGGACACGCCTTCTACCAAACGAATCCTTAACTTTTCATCTCTCTTATTTCACACACAATTCAACCGCTTTATCATTATATTATAATCATTAGGCATATACAACAATGGGACCGGGAAACTGCTTTACAACAAATTACGTTTTTAACTTCCTTACCCATATTCAAACACTACATGTGTTCCGTTCGAGTACTCTTACTCACACACGTAGGGAGCGTGTATCGAAACTAATATTATAATGGGTGGATAGAAAATATACATTGCTCAGCGGTTATAACTGTTAACGGGCATTCTACTATTACAAGACAAGAGGATCAGTATTTCAATTCCATGTTTTAACCCTGTTTATAATATATGGATACCTACAGATACGATACCACCCTTTTAGATCTAGTCATAAAAGTGTTTGTACGTAAATAATATAAATTCATACGGTTGCATAGAATGGGGCACCATGTTTAAAGTTAATACTGAGTACTACTTGACTGTTGTATTATTGAGAATGTAGATAATAGTATATCAGTCAGCGTGGTGTGCGGCTGATACGTGCGCGTGCGCGTGTGTGTGTACGTGCGTGTGCCTGTGTGGGGGCGCGCGCGTGTGTGCGTGCGGCCCACCAACGAGGTTATCAATCTTTAATGAGTCGCACATTATTACATTTAAAAATTGTGCGCTCGCTCACCTACAATGTATCCGTTAATTTACACTGATTAGTTAAATATTGAAGCTTAGAAATTTGTTTTTAATTATTAGTATTTTAGGAGTACATACATTCTTTTTATATTCTTCAAGAAAGGATAAAAATATGTAGTATTGTAATCATACAAAATAAAAGATAAAACTGTAAAAGATAAGCTCGTTGTTATGTAACTATAATTACGAGACTAGAAATAACAAATAAAGATAAATATGTAAATATATTTACACGATTGGTGTTTCTACAGTTCGTAAATATGTACAACTTAATTTTTTTTAAATAACAAGATGTATCTTAGTTACGACTGCGCGCGGCCGCAAGTACATTACGTATGTACCAAGTACGTAAATTATAATTTTATGTTTCCTCATTGAATCCTTTTCGTTAAATGAACTGCATTTTTTCTATCGAGACATCATATGAATGGAGCATGAACTAAGAATAGCATGGTATGGTATGTCTCAAACTTTGTTTCCTTAATAATATCTCTATAATACTACTATTAACATTTTCGCATTAATACAATTGAAGGCACAACAATAAAAAGAATAAAAATGAATCGATGATCGCTTTGACGAAGAGCTGAAGGGCGGTTGTATTTAGACGAGTTGCACGGTTGCAGTGCAGCGGCGGCCGGGCGGCGCTGGCGGAGTGGCGCGGAGTGGCGCGGAGTGGTGCCAGTGGCGCGCGGCCGGCTCTGGAATGCAACAGGTAACCGATTCCAGGAAGGCCGCGGCCCGTTACCGTGCCGAATATCTCCGGCAGTCAAACGCGCCGACAAGTGCGCCGGCCACTTGCGACAACACCGTGCGATGCACCGCCCCGCCCGCCCCGCACATCCCGCCCCGCCCGCCCCGCACATACCACCCCGCACCCGCCGCTGCATTCCAAGCGACATTGAGTTAGAAACCAGTCGAACGATCTCGCCGCATTCTATCTCCACCACCCGGACCTTCTTCACCTAAAATTCATCGCTTTTATGATGCTTCTGATATGGATTCCAAGAAAGCGTCCGCACTTAATTTTTTCATCTTTATGCACGCATGTGCAAAAGTATGCTTTCATTTCAGAAGAGCCCGGAGTTTCAACGCTGTAGATTAGTTATGACGTTCTAACGTTATTTTAATTATAATAGGGATTTGTTGTAAGAGCATATAAAAGTTTATATCAAATGTAAATTGATAATGCAGAATGCAGAATATGAATGTCATAATAGATCATAGCTTGAGGATAACGCGTATTTGACAGAACTAAATTATTAATTTAGGCAACGATGTGCTCCTAGAACAT
>DWUN01003762.1:0-11607 GCA_018249975.1 Passova gellias
TTAATAACCAGTATTAAAATTATACTATACAAACACCTTTTGTACATAATTCTAATTTAAATTTATTCCAAACCTAATAGGTACATATTGAGCAATTTTCTATACAGATGTAAGTTTACTTCATAAAAAGTCACGTGTGATAAAAATACATTTAAAACGATCGTACAGATTAATTAATTTTAACTTTATGAACAAAATTTTATCGGTTTTGTACTTAACTATACATATTTGCACACGTGGCTGCTGTTCGTAGTTATATACAGAGGGAAATATTTATTCAATGTTGACATCCAACTGTGACAAATCTCCTGACGTATATAGAGAGCACGCCGAGAACCCTGTATGCTACCAACGCGTTTCATAAATTTAACGAACCCTGCCCTCGGCGTGGAAGGGGCGTTCGTAAAAAACGTCGGCACACACAACAAAGATAGGAAATGCAACCCGCCATTACAGAAAATTGGCAATTCGATTGCCCGCCGAAATGGATGGGATTCTTAAAATTAAATTTTGTTTTTGTGCACATAACAAAAATTTCCAGAGCTATTTAATGAAATTAAGGGTTTGCTCTAGAAAAATAGCGTAACGGTATTCACTTTTGTGAAATTACTCCAAAACACTCATGTATGACCGAATTACAATTGGTAAGGTATGGTTGTATATAGTTTGTATTATAATTTGTACTTTGTAAAGTACAGATTAAAATATATTCACTTAGAGGTTGAGGAAAAGTAATAAGTAATGCTTTCAAGTATTAGTCGTAATCAAAGGTCTGTCTAATCCAAAATTCAATATGAATATTATAAATAACTCGAATAAACTCTCAAGGCCCTTAATCTGTGTCTATGAATGCAAAGCAAGAAACAAATAATACGATCAAAGTCAACTAAATAGGTTTTCTCCGTCATTATTCTCGAAATGCAACGTCTTATGGGCTGTGTATAGCAACGGAGTTTCTCTTTTAAGACTGAAGCATTAAGATACAAATGAGCGAAGCTACGTTGGTAGAAAATCCAAAGTTTGATTAAGGGTCTGTCGTATTGTTCATTAAACTTGGATTAAGTTTGCGCTGGATAGAACGAGTTGGCAGGCAGTTAGCGTCTCGAAAAAACAGGAGGGTAGACGGAAGTTTGGAAAAGTTTTCGAACGATAAGATTGTCTCTTAGCGGACGTTGATCTAAATAGCTTGCGTACTTACTCAATTGAAAGCATGACATGTTGATTAAAATTTAACACGAGTTTCTAATAACACACGTAATAAGAAAGGACTCAATGTACATCAAATAACTGCCAGTTTTCGTTATACTATAAGAGTTAGTGGTTTTTTATGCTGTTTTTAATAAATTTTATAGTTCGGCTTAGACTCGTATCCCGTTCGTTCTTTCAAATATTGATAACATCTTTACATAACATACTCGTACATTACGTAATAGCACCAATGGTTGTTTTGTATACTGGAGTATCCCGGATATTCAGTATTACACGTTTATTAGTTTTAAGGAAGCTATTAGATAAGCCGGTAAAAGTCATAAATCATGTTAGATGCAAACCGAGCAACGATTAAAAGACCATCTAATTACAGTGCCGCAAAGATACTCAAAAAGCCTAATCCACAGGCACCAGACACCAGACACACGTATGTAGCTATTGATCAAACATCTATTGAACGGGTGTTCCCACCTTTTGTATCCGCATCGGTTGGAAGCCGACGTCATGACTCAGCAGATCAGTTCGTGGCTCGCGATAGTGCACTAATATCAACTCATAAAGGCATTTCACAAAGACTTTATGCGGTTAATCATAAGATTGAAAATTGTTGAACATAGGAGCTGTAAGAAGACGCAACCAATACCATTGTGATCATCTAATTCAATAAAATCACTGGACATTTTGGTTTGTTTGGTGCCGGCTCCCTTGTCGGTGATCTTAGTGTTGTATTAGCAGCTTAAAGCCATGATAGGCTTTGGACAATGACTTGTAATTGTGACCATGCATTGTTTTTATGGTTCATTTTGGTCGGTTGTCAAACTATAAGTAGGTACCTGGTATGGTATGCTACAGAATTTTTAAATGAAATCTTATTAATATAAGAAGGTAATGAAAGCCTTAATTACGTTTTAAGTAAATGAACATAGCCTAGTTACAGAGGAAACAGTCTTAGTTACAGTTAAAACTTAGAATGAGATAGATCATAAATATGTAGCATTAGTAGTTACTTATATAGGTAGGTATCATATGAAGGTAGATTAAAGATAAAGTTTTGAGGTAAATCCTAAACTTATTTTTTTTTGTTTGCAGTATCCTTGCGACTGGTACTGGACTATTACTACAATAAAATTCGTGTATGCTTCATGATCAAAAACATAATCGGTGATATAGAAAATGTTACAAAATATTTTACTCCAAGTTCGAAATAAGTCTCCTGAAAATGTGAAAAAATAAAAGTACAATAACACTTATCCTTGCAATCATTATATGAAACCTAACTGAGTCGTTGAATATGTCTATAAGTAGGTATAGGTAACAATATCAAGTCTCAAATAGGTAAAGGTAGATATAGGTAGTTATTGCACAGTAAGCATAATAATAAAATAAAAATGAGTCGGTAAATACTAGTATCATATCCAATTAAACGGCCATTCCCCGTTAATGTTTCATACTTACCTAATAATGAATAGTAGATCCAACTCAATACCATTAATTTATTCCAAATTATATCTCACTTGTCGCCCATTAAAATAACGAACGGCGTATTAATGAAAAATAAAGGAAATTGCATATTAAATATTTAAAATGCCGTGTCGTAACGAACAGAGACCATGTTCATTCTGCATTATTACCGACCAGCTTCTTAATCTCTATCCGTAAGCTTGTATAAGTTCACTCTCTTCACCACATACGTAAAAGCTCGTAGGATAAAGGGAGAAAGATATATTTTAGCCAACGACTTTAAGTTTCTTTGATATAACTCTGTCCCATTCGCACGCATAGAGTGCCAAATGTGTGGAAGGGGGAACATAGTTGTAGCGGTTAGAAGCTTGTATCTAGAGTATCTTTTCAGTATGAGCTTTGTATGGATATAAATAGAGTTGAAATTGTTATACCGACTTTTATTGAAGCGTACTAAACAACAGCTCCGCCTTAAAAATGGAAGGTGGTATGTAAAAATTGATGAACATGTATAGGAGTCCTTAAAGTGACAGAGTGCGCTGGCGTGTCGGGCAGTGTATATTGTCTCAAAATGTCGCGGGAGTGCGCGCCTTCAACTCCATTGTTTATTATCAAAAAGTGATAAATCAAATGACTTTGCAATAATATTGTTGTAATACTTGCATATTTCTATATTTATAGATCGGTGACTACTTGTTTAAACTTTTAAGTTAAGTGCAAGTGATTCTAGTTTGTGTGAACTGATAAACTTGGTAGTGCTGTTTTGTACGATATTACGTGTACGGTGTATGTCATAATAATCCCACAAGTCTTGAGTTCTCACCTAACCGCGTGGATATTGTGAAGAAGGTAAATTTTAAGTATTACATGGATATAAACAAATAACAACCAATAACTACCTACATTGTTAATAACGCCAATAATTAATTGGTTAGTATAACTACATATTTGATCAGCTATGTTCGTGGGGAAAGAATCTCTCAGATCAAAGTATTAGGTAAAGTTTATTCAACAGCTACAATATATTTATTTATGTAGGTATCTACATACTCGTACATCTGAATATGTATATGTATTTATGATAACGTATGCTTACTACCAATAACCTTAAGTTCAACATTGTACCATTCTAGTAAGTTAAATGTAGACCACATTACCTCTTAATATTAATATCTTTATTATTTAACGTAGAGGATATTCTTTACCTTTTTATGTTAAGATTATATACAAGCATAACACCCAAATAGTCAAAGTACACATTTTTTCAGGGCGAATAGTAAATGAGGCTCCCGAACGATGTGTGAATGGCGGCCATATTAGCGGGCGTGTTGAGCGCTAGGTGATGCGCCGAGCCGACCACGCCCATCATGAGCTCTTTCCTCATGAACGGCGGATATCAGCCGCAGCCGGACCCCAAGTTTCCTCCCTCCGAGGAGTACAGCCAAGCGGACTACATCCCGCCCGGAGAGTACTACCAGCATCAGCACTTGCAGTACGGCTACCAGCACCAATATCCCGTGCAGATCGGCACCGGCTACGGCTATGGCGGATACTATCATCCGTTGCCTCAACATCCTCCGGTCGCCCCGCCACCTAGACCGCCCGAGCCCGCTCATCCATCCGACGCGGAGCACGGCTATGTGTCTCCGCACGCTGATATACCACCGGGGTTTGCTGAGCTCGGCCTGCGACTCGAAAGGCATATCGAGGAGGCCGCGCCGGCCGGTAGAAAACTCCAGTCGCTGGGTAGAGAAGGCTCACCGGTATCGGAAATGGACGATGACAGACTGCTGCTGGACAGTCCTCCGGTAGAAGACGATGACTCATCGATATGCTCGGACAATACTGACAGGGTTATCTATCCATGGATGAAGAAGATTCACGTCGCTGGGGCGTGTAAGTAAAATGGTTTATGTTTTTATTAGTTGTTTATTTTCATTTAGTGTACAAACTTAGAATTTATTAGGTACATAATATTATACAGTTGATACACACTCGCTAATGATATATTATAGAGAAGACTATTAATAGCAGGTACCTATATACTTACATAGAGCCGTCATAACATTAAATTATAATAGGTGTAAACGAATGAAATGAACTGTGTATATACACTGAGTTTAATACTAAACTCATTAGGTATACACCTACATGAATTTTCATTTCTGTTCGCGCTGTTCTTTAATTTATTGTATAAAAATGTTCTGGTTTAACCTACCTTTAACACTGCTTAGCTGCTGTAACTTATTTGGAGATGAAGAGCTTACATTTCATATGTAGGTACAGTCAAAGCTCTTCATTTTATTAATAAAGGTATTGTAAAGCATTAAAATTACTTATTATTCAGTATAAACATAGTAAAGAAACTTGGAGACCTTAGAGTCCTAAAAAACATGCCTTGACAAGGTGGTAGGCTATAGCCTCAGGCCAGTTCATTCTGAGAAAAACACGGGTCCAATAATGTGGCTCGTCAAGAAAGGCGTAAAGAGAGCTTTCCTTAAAAACCGCTAAAACATTAGCGGCTCTTCTTGTGTTGCAAATGTCTATTTTCCAGCTACGAGGCTATATGTATATTTATAAACAAAAGTGTCAAACTTTCCATTAATGTCACTAATTTCAAAATTAGTCATTAATATAGCCTGATTGTATAATATAAGGGCCATCGTTTTGGTTGTAATCCGTGTTCAAGTTTTAGAATAACTTTACTCAGTCCCCTTAGTCGCGCATTAATGCCTCGAATCATAAATAACAATTTTGCGAAAGTTTAAAAACAATTTTGTCAAAAGTAACAACGTAACACTTAAGAAAATGCAATATGATGAGGTCTAAAGAAAAAGTGTCATATGTAATCTTTTAAACTGTGAAGTGTGTTAGTGCAGGTAGAGACGGTAGAGCTTTTATTTATTCATACCTAAATGTTAGTTGGTTGTTGTCTCTTTGTCAAAGAGGCAGGTAGAGATTAAGGGTTTTGACCAGCTATGGTAACATTTAATTCTTGAACACATCACGAGTGTCTTGATATTGTGTTGCCTGCGTAACTTGTGTATGTGAGACTTTGTACAACTTTATTTACTTATATTTTATGACAGCAATATTCGCAACAAGACCTCTGTACACTCTTGGTCTAGGTATTAAATTTGTTCTAATCGTACATTGTCATCTCACATCGCATTATTTATGCTGTCTTTTCTATTTAAAATTCAAGTACGAAAATGTATATGTGTGTTAAATTAAGATAAATTAACGGACAATAATATAATGAAATACGATAATTGATATAATATTGACATTTGTTAAATGGAACATTTTGTTCGATCCCTATAAAACTTCATTTAGTTGGTTTAGGTAATATTCAAAATAAGATCTTATTTCGATTGCTTCTAACGCCTTCGCTATGAAAATAATAAATCATGTCAGGCGAAGGGTACAGAGACGAATAAAGATTAATATCCCCCATACGTAATTCTTTTGGCATAAGATTGCACCATTGTTGGCGTATTCGACACATGCGTAAAATAGTTCTTGAAGAGGCTGAATATTTGCGGTATTTAGGTACTTGAAAGATTTTTGCAAATTATATAGAATCAGTGACACTTAATTTTCATAGTGAAATTATAGTTCTTTGCTAAGTATGTATATTTAGTATTATCTGTATGTATTTGTCGTTGTGTCATGTGTCAATGACATAAATCACACAACTAAACGTTGTTTGGTTTATGAGGATTAGATACCTAATTGACGAGGATTAGGTACATAGGTGAAATATTTTTTATTTGCCTTTATACAAATACCTCACAAAAATACTAATCAATTTAAAAAAAAACGAATTATCAAGGGCGATCATAGTAGCCGTTAAATAAATATTTGAAGGTAGAAAAAGATTAATATTAATTTAACCTTTTGGAATAACCTTTCACTTAATATTCCATTCTGTCGAACAACTTCTACAATACAGTGAATATAAACATTTTGTAAATCTACCCTAAATATATTATGTTTAATTTCTCACATCAGAAGAAAGCAATATCTTTTTTTCTATTTAAATGCACTTCCTTGTAATAAATTTCTAAAGGTGAAATAAACAAGATTAATTTTAGCATATTAATAATACCATTAGTATTACATTGCACCATTGTCGGAATATCCGACACGAGCGCAAAAGACCTTTTAAATAAGCTAAATGTTTGCGGGATGCTCTTGAAAGAATTTACAAATTGCATCCAATCAATAACACTCACTTTTTACGGATCCTCGAGATCCTACGAGTGTCTTTTGATGTGTTTTGACAGTTTACTAATGTGGCATCATTACAAAGGTCCTGCAAGACGCCATGACTTTTGTTGCACGACAATAGGGCCCACTAATGTTAATGAGGCTCGTTTATTTTGATAGCTTTTAAATAGACGTCTGCGGTTCGGAATTCGCCGCGGAGATTATCGATCTTAGAATTTTTTTAAATAAAAATCTTCTTAAGATTTCACAGAGCTCGTGTTTGTTCCCTTTCCTTTATTTCAATACTCGCGACAGTTGACTGTTTATTTGGGTCATTGTGTAGGCGAACGTTAGAAGATAATTTGAGCGAGATACTATATTTAGCTAGTGGGTACTTACTGTTATTTATATGAGTTAAAGAGGACGAAATAATACATGTAAAAGAATAAATGGACAGAAATGGCAAGCTTTTTAGATGTTAATTTACAGTATTTATCTTCTTTAATTATTATTTATATCTCTGAAAGAAATACATTTGTACTTTATCACAGTCAATTTAACTCCTACCTACTCTCTTGGTTAATTCATAGTGGGAATAATTTCTTAAAAAATTTCTGGCAGAAAAAGTAACTCGGCTAAAATGTAGATTCCGCAGCCTTTTTCTGTCAGGTTGGGAACCTATCGCTTATTATAGCTTTTTGCTTATAATTGCTTAATTATAATAAGGTTTTGTTTTAGTAGAATAGTGGTTAGATAGCGCTATGTAGAGTTTAAATACGTAATGTAATTAGCCACGACATTATTGTCTATCGAGCAGAAGCTGATTTATAATTAAGAAGTGCCTTTTCTGAACAAGTTATCTTCTGCGCTTGTCTGAAAATTGTAACACTTGGTATAAAAAAGTTTTAATGTTAAATAGAAACCTATTTCTACCAAGTTATCGACTTTTAATATATTTATAGTTTATGTAAAAAAGTGGTCTCGTTAAACCTTGAGCAAATAAAATTAAGAACATTTTCTTAAGTGTCGTCTATAAAATAGGTAGGTGTCCTATATCTTGGCCTGTGAGCCGGCATCATCAAAGCGGCAAAACTATAATACAGTATATGCGTAGCTGCATTGAAATACATCAGTTTAAAACCTTACATCTAACGTTGACAGCTATTTCAATACGCCGATCTATGAGTAAATTATCCGCATTGTGTTCAGTGATTTTGACCCGTGGCTCTGCAACGTTTGCCTCGAAGGTCATTTTATTGTATGTTAAAACCGAAAACTCATTTACGATTAATATGACGAAACCCGACTCTGACGTCAGGGCGCTAACGAACTGGTTCCATTGATTGATGCGTAAAGAAATCGCAAGTATCTCATTCGCTTCGCGCTAATTCTGGACCGCGAGCGTGCTGGCGAGAATCACGAGCTCTCTTATCGACACCTGTCATTGGGCATACATTTTTCACTCCTACATAATAGTAAGAGTGGAGATCCATCGTAAGTTGGTCGTAATGAGGCGGGACCACCAGGCAGCTTCGATAGCGCATGCGTCGCGAGATGGGCCCGAGATTAACAGATCGCTTATGAGACCACACGTTCGTCGCAGGTAGCTCGTAATTCAATTCAGATTGTCATCGTCTCGATGACGTGATAGCGGGCTAACGAAGCGAAGATCGAACGTCGTCGCCGGCCGGTAGCGGCGTAACGGGTTCCCGTGCAGATAAACAGGATAATGCGTGTTTGTAGTTCGATTGCTGTGTCGCTAAGTAATACTTATTTATTTTAATAATGGAACTAGTTATATATTCATAGATATTGACTTACTCTTCGTTTGGCCTGTACAGAATGATGTACGTCAAAAAAATACGTTACAATCGTTAAATGTAAATTATTTGTTTTCATTCCTTGTTGTACCTTAATAATCTAAGCATCCGTCTGTCTTTTACAGAGTTTATTGTATATAATTTGTTTTATTTTTGTTTGTATACAAACACTATTGAAAATGTTAGCTTTTTGTTATTGTTTAATATGCTTGCATTTTAATTTAAAGTATTTGGGTGCCGGAAAAGTAGTTTATCATTGATGGTATTACAAATTTCCTTAAATAACGATGCCCCTTTACTGTCACGGAGCTGGTATGCCTACTTATCTGCTACGATTAATAGAAAAAATGGAGTAACGTGTTGTTAATGTAATTATAGCCTTTAGCTTTTATACTCTACACGTGTAACTGTTTCTACTTATTGAATCATGTATGCACCTAATTATACGAATTCTGCATACTTATTATGGGATTTCCAACCTATCCACTGGAATCCGAAATATTTCTGGAATAAAACTTAGCCTACACGTAGCCCTACAAACTCCTCTATCTTTCAGCGAATGTGCCATTAACATCGGTTGAGCTGTTCCAAAGTGTAACCCAGACAAAAACACAGCTTAAAATTTTAAAAAAGGTCCCGTAATATATAAAAAAAACTGTATTGTCTTTTATGTATCAAAAAAGACAAATTGCGAGTTAATAAAGGAAATTAATTAATGATCTGATTAAAAGCCCTAGAACAATAATGGCTTCATTCTTATATTTGGACCTCTTATAGCACCTAAACATGAAACGTCTAAATGCACGGAAAACATACTCCTTAGATGTCGTCTCCGAATATTTCTTCCGCAGTAGGCAGGAAATTCCTTGTCAAGGGTCACTACCGACCCGGATCAATGCTGACCAGTCGAAATCTCAGTAAAACCGCACATACCGCCCTCGCCCGAACCGCGGAATACAAGACATTCCTAAGCTCTACCAATAGAAACCCAGCCCATTTCACGCTTAGGTATTTTAGATACCTACGTAATAAGTAAGAAAGTTTATACTTTGGATTTTTTCTTGGCTTCTCACACTATCTATTGGACTGGCTCGAAATTCTTTTAACTTGTATTTTTATGCAAATTTGAACTTAGCTTTTGTTATGGAAATGTAGCTACTTACGAAGTTCAGATACTACTGAATAATCTTAAGTATTTTTATTATTGTGATACTTATAAGTTTGCAGACAGAGGTAAGATCGATCAAACTACGTAGGCGTCTGGACGGGACTCTTAGATTAGATAGCTTAGATACAATTCTGCTAGTGCAATGAAATATAATGCAAAATAGCAGTTTTTTTTCTTAATGTTCCTCTTACCATGTGATTAGTGCCCATTCAGCTGCTGTTTAGATGATTTTGAAATATTGTAGTATAGAGAGTTAGTAGAGTATGCGTACCAATTGTAGGGTAAGAGAAGATTGTAGACGATAATCTACCACGTTGGCCGAGTGTGGATAGGTATTCAATGTATTGAATTGAAATGTACCTTAGCGGATTGGTAAGCGGAGTGGTAAGGTCAGAAGTGAGTGCCTGTATTAGAACTCTCACCTCCGGAGTACAACACCAATCCAAACCACTAGGATCACTGAGCTTGTTCTGCTTGACTTTCTCGAACAACCAAATCACACGTGGTTAACCTACTCATGTAAGTCCGTAACAAATAATCTTGGGTTTACGAGTCATGAAATCGTGACATCATAGAAATCAGATTACCTTACTTTTTGATCAGAGCCGCAGGATTATTATAGTCGTACATATGTACCCACACGTTCTTTTGGTATTAGGAGCGATCAAACTTAGGTATAATATATAAATGTACATATTACATACATACCTATATTAAAATAGCAGTAAAAATGTAATTTCATTAGTAAAGCATACAGGATCTTCCGGATTACAGATTTATATTAAGTCATGTTTTGAAAAAATAATATATCCCTGCTTACTTGTACAAGACTAAAATGACTCTTCAGTGTTGATAGATTTGTTAAAGTAAAAAGTATTGTAGTAGTAGTAATAGTGGTAGTTAGGAGTATTTAATAAGTACATACATAAATTAAGTAAACCAAATTAAGATCAACGTTAAATAAAAAATAACGCCAAAAATCTAGTTACAAAGGACTACAATAGAGTTATTTGCGAATACTAGTACTTACAGCCTTTGTACCTTTCAAAATGTCTAAAAAAGCAATTTCCTTTGAAGGAAATTAAAGAATTGCTTCGAATTTGCTACCACAATAGCATATTTTACAAAGCTTATTATTTCTTTTCAAGGCTTTTTAGTTATAGGCCTTAAATTCGTAGCATGTACATAGTTTATGTGTACATATTTACTTCTTAGGGCTTAAATTATAAATCTTTAAAATAAGAACAAACGAAAGAAGTATTTCTGTTTCATTGTAAGAATGTAGCTGTACTAACATTATGGAAAGTATTATAATTAATAGATGATTTAAAATATCTTGGGCCTACATATTACATAAATAGGTTATTAAAGGGCATTAGAGAAAGTTTATGATTGAATCGATGTTTTGATAAATTGTTATTATAAACACAGTCTCACAAAATGAACCTAGCACATTATTGAACTTACGATAATTATTACGAAAATTATATCAGCGGTCAGAGATATTGAATTAAAGAAAAACTGTTATGTTCGTAAGAGGAAAAAGCTAGTCTATTAGATACCATATTTTATGATTTTATAATAATTATTATTTCATTTGTACTCGGGCTTTGGTTGCAGCAGATGATTAATTTCTATTGGCTTTATAAGCTCGTGTAATACCTAGAAGTACTATGCTCTATGTAATTATCTAGTAGGATGCCAGACTTATTTATCACGTTTAGGTAATTCCCTGCA
>DWUN01003763.1:0-11606 GCA_018249975.1 Passova gellias
ATGGAAACATATATGTAAATACATTTTTCTCTGTGTGTAAGTTCTGTCTGATCTACACATCGGACAAAATACTGTAAAATGGCGGTGTAGTATAAAAAAACAAAACGTTCCTTCTTTCATTTATAAAAATGGACAGTAGTCAGAAAGTAAATTATTGAAACTAATATTATTTTTAAAATATACACATACAAACCAACGGTCATAGCTAGTATACAAATACTGGCAACAACACAAATATCAAAGCTTCGCTCCTTCCCGCTATATCAATAGTTTCCTATTTCAAATTTCATACAATCATCCGGTGGAAGTTAATTCGTACGATCAAATCCATGTACCTTATTCCGGTTTTGGCCGGCTAGGTCCGGTTCGGTATTCGGGCGAGGTTGTAATATTTTATAGATATTGGACCGCGTTTTCCGTCATTATCGTAAAAGGAGCGTCAGCAAGAAAACTATTCCCTCTCCTCTATTACTTTCATAATACTTAAGTGGATCCGATACTTGCGTAAAGGAAATTGAATCATTTATTGTAACGGCATAATACTGCTTTATCAGATAGCTTTTGGATAGACATATGAACGTTTGTTTGCTACAGTGAGTCCGATTTACCCTCGAATATGAGTACCTCTTCGCTGATTAAAAATAGTTTTGTTACAGAAAGTTGTTTACTAAGTGGTTTTTTTTTAACCTTTTTTATTGTTGTACTGCTGTAAAGCGGCCGCCTGTCGTAATGAGATTGTTTTTATCGCTACAGACTACAACATAGGAGAAGTGCAAGTAGAGGACTTCTATACCTTACCATTGTAGACTTTTAATAATTGCTACTGGTCACCTATAAATATCGCAGAACATAGCATGAAACGTACTTATCATGACAGGACCATACCTTAGAGAAAGATCGGACGGAAGAACTTATTTTTAAAATAGAATATTTCATATTGTAATCCTACTTTCTGGTTAGGCAAACATATTTGAAGAACAAGACAAAACATTTTTTGTTAAGACTTCATATTTCATATTTTACCATTTTTTCACAAAGATATTTCACTAAACTGCAATACATTTATGGATATTTTCAAAGACCTTTGACAACAAGATTTTGCACACTTACGCACTAAAATAGACACGCAGACGGTGCAAAAGCCTTGGTACACAATTGCTCAAACGCGTTTACGTTATTTTGATTAATATTACTAAGTAGTAAATAAAAATTTTTCAACGCAAAGAAGATTTACTACAAGTTAGAGTCT
This sequence comes from Passova gellias, assembly GCA_018249975.1. Classification (NCBI taxonomy): domain Eukaryota; kingdom Metazoa; phylum Arthropoda; class Insecta; order Lepidoptera; family Hesperiidae; genus Passova; species Passova gellias. The sequence goes on from DWUN01003763.1 coordinate 1,250, forward strand.
GTTGCTTTAATGATAAAATTATCATAGCCTGTTACTTAGTTAATTAACCTGGCATAAACCACATTTTATCACAAGATAGGAATGTAATTTTTAAATGAAATGAAAAGATTTTTCTCTGTACTGAATTTACTGGCATTACCTTAAAAACCTCTCTTAATATAAAATGAAAGGAGAAATGATACTGCAGATAAACAGTAAATAACGTTACTTAGCTTTGAAGTAGATATTTTCTGAACGAGGCTGACTTTATAAATAACCCGTTTGCGTATTATACTTGTGCTCGTATGGGAATTGGAAAGAAAATGATTTTATACCAAATGAATTTTCGAGTACAGAATATATTACATTACCTAAAAGAATTACTGTGATGCGATAAACAATATTGTTTAACATACCGGGTCATGTGAGCTAATACCTAACGATGTATATAGATATACAGACGATATATATATACATATGTATGCACGACAGATAATATTATCGACACTTATAAGATTTAATTGTAAATTTTTTAAACCAAGGGGTCGAATTCAAACCTCCTCATCAGTGGCATATGTATACACTTTAAAATTGTTTAACTACAGATGTTTTGTAACGAAATAAATGTGAAGTCATCACAATGTTTCTATTCAGATTTTCATTATGTCCAAACTCAACGTAAATTCCACTTCAAAAGGTAAATAGTTTCAAATCTGAGCGCTGGAGTTACCGCCGCATGGATTATTGTTTCACACGTCATAAGTTGAGCAAAGTTGTTTGTGAACATTGCGGATATACAAAGAGAATTCATTTGAACCGTGCAATGTCCAACTGCTTTTAAAGTTTCATAGTTCGAGGTTTGATTCTGAAGTTGGCACCTTTTTTAAATGGTAACAACAGCAACAGCAACAATATGACATCACGCCAGGTACCTAACGGGATAGGCAGAAAGCACCGAGCGCCAAATATCTCTGTTCTTGCAAACCTGACGCGCTTCGTCTACATCCATCAATCTCTTCATGTGTACACGCCGGTTTCGGAGAGTCTTGACTCCTCCGTCAAATAAAATAAAATTAAATTAAATTATTTTCTTTAAATGGTGATTTTAACAAAAGTAAAAATGTATCACACCGTATACAAAAATATGTTAACTGCTTGTAACTAGCCACCGGTAGCTGTGGTCGGTAGATAATTTGCGTCCAGACTGTCTTAAAGTTCAAGAATACGAACATTATGTAAGTAAATATTTTTAAAATACGTACAGTAGGTGACAATGCAGTTGATAATAATATCCGGCGGCAAATGTATCATTTGCTCTCATTTTTCATAAAAATATCGTTATATCAGCCTTCTAATATTGACACGCTGAAACGTAAAACAAAAAAACATTTTCATTTATTTCATCGAAATTTACAGGGGCATTATTATTTCGTTCATGCGTTTCGACACCCTTCATCGTTGACAGCTGATAAGTTCGGGGAATTAAGGGTATAAAATAAAATGGTATCCCAAGGCTCTTTTATCTACAGGGTGATGCGGCAAACATCAATTACATCTGTGTAGCCGCTTTGTGTTAGGTACAAAAACATTTATACATGTACTTTTAACGACAGTTTTTAACGACTGCGCCATTATACGAGTATTAACTCTTAAGGGCATCGTTCCGTCAAGTTTAAAAGCAAAGAATCCGAGGTGGAAAACTTATCATTCAAGCGCATTCGAACTTTGCTTATTCCCGTACGTATCTCTTCAAAGTTAGCACCTAGCGTTTTACACAAATGTGTACCTTAATACCGCAGAATAAAATTGATCTGGAATTGATTTATAAATATTTACGCTAGTATCGAGGCATTGATTTCAAATTGGCCTTGAATATTTTAAGCGAAAAGGTTCGGACTTTGCCAAGATCTACATAGTTATTACGAATTTAATGGATTCTCGGAAATGCCTAAACCGTTTCAAGAGATTTCATTAATAGTTGGCGTCGGAATCATTACAAGTTAATCACTTATGTATGGACTAGATTTACTTTCTTACTACCTTTTGAAGTCGTTGCGATAAAAACGTTCACAACTATACACACAAAGGGAAAGCTCGATGCATTAACAAACACACATTTTTTTTAATGGATCTAGACTGACTTTTTGGAGTAGTAGATAAGTAACTTTTTGTTGTTTGTTTGAATGCTGTCGGTTGTAACCTCTTTCTCTTTGCTAGTTTGAAATCCCTCTATATGTCTCTTCTAGTCCCCATACATCTAATCCTCGTATCTCGATTCGAATCGCGAAGTTGGAAGCACGTTGTAATTCCGATGCACTCTGAGATAACTTTCCAGAACGTGCTAGATCCAAACGAGCTGACAAAGTTGGCACACCTCATATTTTGAATTGTTACATTGTATTTAATGTCTGCTCTAATGACTCTATTTTAATATGACATTAAGCCAGTGTTCTTGTCTTACGACTGTCCATCTTGATTATGTTTCACACATAGTTGGACTTTTTACTTTTAAAATGCCGGTCGTATCACTAATAGTCATTTTTCTATGTTATATCGCAACAGGTAAAAAATGTTGTGGAATAATACGAGTATAAGTTTATCATACAACAATATCTTTTACTATCAATATAATAATGCGCATACGTACAATTCTCTTTAATACCGGTATATTGCTTTGAAATAATATTAAATTTACACCTTGCCTTAACCAACCACACATAGCGTAATGGAACGAGCTATGGACATGTACCTTATATACGGAGGGAGGTTAAGATTTGAGATAATTCCAGTATTCTGAAGCCAATCGTGACCTGCACAATGCCAAGATTAAGATTAACGAGCGACCCGACCTGTACGATATGCTTCCTTTGTATCATCTGATTGAATGACTTTCCATAAACAATGATAGCGCGATTCCTTTGAGTCCCGTACTCGGCCGGCTATGAAGATAATAGAAAATGATTGTGTTTCGCTAAACACTTGTTTAATGGCATTGTGATCGGCGAGAGAATGTCGCGAGGGAAAAATGTTTCACAGACTCTTCGCCCTTTTATCGTACAAATAAAATCATGTTATTGTATATGTGTATATACATATATAGGTACTCTTATATGTATGAATATCTATAGTTGTTGGACACGTGTGAAGCTCGATGAATAATTAGTGGTAAAATAATTTATACCTACGATTTTATTAGTTAATGCTTTATTACCAGGGGGTGTGGGTGGAATTAGATTACCTGGATTAGCTGCCATCGGAGTACCAATTAACCAGCGCCGAGCGATTGACGTCGGCGATCTGTGCGTAATCGGCTTTGCCACGGATAGCATCCATCTATGTATTAGTTACGTGATACATTAATTTAAGTACTGTTTAAAGCCATTAATCCAAATAACAATGATGATTATGTTTTACATACCCAGGCAATGTTTGTAACATGTCTTGTAGTTCAAATTTTCTTAGTTTTACATAAGCAAGCTTCGATAATCGAACGTTTAGTTGGTATAAACATTAATTAAAAAGAATCCTATATGTAAAATTGTGTAATTACGTGGTCATAATATCATAATGGAACTCACCATAACGTAAGGCTTGAAAATGTTTAATTTTTTGCGTAAGGCAGAAATAAAATTGGGCACACAAATATTTGTCTCAAGTGAAAATCGAATCCACAAGTCCAATACAAAATAAACTCTCATAAGATAGAACCGCGGTGGACCATCATTGTGCTTCATTTCGCCGCATACATAGTAGCTCTGATTTTCTTATTATGTACTGATTTGGAAATGGCGAATTGATTCTAAGCGGTATTATCATACCTTGTTTAGCCTGTTTTTCTAAGACTGCGAAAGATAACGCAGGGCTAGACATTCAACAAACTGCTTCACCTTAAAGCTTGTGACGCGTCTGCGTCTCCCTAATGTCAACTTTGAAAAAAGAACCGCTCGAGGACACTCGGGGGAACCTCATTATTCCAAAGCACGGGCCCTTTGTACGGCGAAATAAGGTTCTTTTAAAAACCTCACATACATCTGTGTTCTCATCGAACAATATAAGAGATTTCATGAACACGTATAGTAAATGAAATTTTTCTAAGACCAAAAATAATAATGTATGTATCCCACTTTACTGATATGGATGTTAACTTTATAATGTTTTACTATTGGAAAATGAATATAATTTTGTACTCTCTTAAAAATTATTTAGTCCTTTGCTTTTGATATGTAAAAAATATGAGATTACGTATATAGTACTTGCGAAGTTACCAACGCCGGTTTAATTTATTCTGTTATATGAATTTTTCTTTTGACTCAGTTCCCAACGGTCATAAGTACAGTTTCCAACTAATACTTATCAGCGGTGAAACTTAATACACAATACATATTTACAAGTTCAGTCCGGTTTCATACAATAAGCAGAACATGTCTCTAATCCTATGCACATAGAACACTTGAAAGCCAAATAAAGCCTAGTACTTAAGTGATTTTAGCGAGCTAGCAAGCAACTGATAAACGACCTTACTATAAAGCAAGTCTAAACACAGTAACAATTATTGGTGAAGATATAGGAATCAGAGACACCGATTTTAAAGTGTTTCCTTGATACTACAGTGAGTATTAAATACTTGTTTTCTCGTATTCATCTCTGTCGAACCTCAATATTTCACTATTTATTGTGTAAAAGAACTAACTACAAATTATACAATCATAATAATCTTTTTAAAACTGTTTGTTTTCGTTCTGTTTGAAGTATGGTAGATAAAAAAAGTTGTGTTTTATGAACAACAAAAAAAGCTCTACATTATTTAATGAAATACCGGTCGCCACTAGTTCACATTAACACAAATCTTACACAAGCATTGTTCAGCTCGATAGTTCTATGTAGATTAAACTTGTAAAGCCAGCCATCTTTCTTCTCGTAAATCAATAAATCTTTCCATAGTCTGTTCCATTGGGTATTCGATTAAATTAATACGTCCAGAACATTACGGAATTAATCCTGTACGATTTTACTACTTGTTAAGGTCTCAAATATTCATGCATGTTTCCGATGTTCTTAAGCCTCATTAATAATTCAACCGTTTTAATTACAGTTATTTCATCTATGAATGTCCTTCGCATATATGTTTAGGCTAAAGATACCTTGAAACTGATTTTACCATTAAGCCCCTGGCATATAGCCAATATTCTAATAAAGCCTAAATGAATTAAATGTGTTATGCGGTATGGTTTTGTATATAAAAATCCAATAACGATATCTTCCTATTTTTATGTAAATTAATAAAAATGAAAAATGATGACTAGGAAAAACCCACACACGGACATTTGATGCCAAACTAGTGAAATCCTGTGCTACGCTATCCAAACAACTGATAAATTGCGTGGACATTTCAAAATACATACCAAGGCAGATAATATTACATCCAAACACAAAACAAACACTCATCCTCATCACACACATACATATTTGTCCCGCGAAGCCATCAAACTGACCACCGCCGCATCCCTCGACAGTCAGGGTCACTAACCCTTGGTCCAAACCGGCAAGTTTATTGTTTCATTGCTGTACTCGGGTCTTCTTCCATGCTGAGAAGCTTTAGAGGCCTTTCTTTACCACACTGGCTAAGTGCGTATTGGCAGACTTCACACACCTCAGAAAACATTGCATACCTCATAACATACTTTAATATATACCCACCATATTTTCCTTCACTTGTAAAAAATCATTGACATTGTAAAGTCGGAGTTGAACCAGGTTTTAAACCGAGATCACCAAATTATAAAACTAAAATCCAAATCAATTTGGCTACTTTTATTGATCACCTATTAAAATATAGAGTATCCTGAATTTTTTTGTTTTTCCACAAGTTCCTGTTTGCAAAAACTTACTTAACTTTTACTTACCTCACGTAACTTTTAGGTAAGTCACAATAGTACATCCTTGATGACCTAAACGACCGCCAATTACAGAACAACGCTGACGCACTAACTACAGAATTACAGGGGAATATAGGGAAATTACAGGGGAATATAGCCTTAAATCTTTTTATGAAAATGACTTCTATCCAATAGTGGAACAAAAACGAGTTGAAATTTTTTCTTTTGGATCTTAGTGTAGTTCTCTCTAAAATTACAAGGTGGACAGATAAAGGAAAAAAGCTGATTAAACTACAGCTTTGGTATTTGGCCATTTGAAAAAAGATTTCTTAGCCTGCTGATAGAAATGTTGTATAATAAATAATACTTTGTAAGAAAAATACATATACTTTTTTAAAAATACCTTCATATATAATTTACCTTTATTGCGTTTTATGATGTCGTGGTATAAATTAAATACGATGTAATTATTTTTTTTAAGTCTATACAAATAAAAAAAATGTTAGATGTTACAGGCATTAAGCGACAGAGGGGGAGAGTTGACCTAGATGGCCACTTATCTTTTGCTTTCCTACTTTTGCGCTCCTTCTACGATATAAAATGTGACCCACATAATCTGCAATCCGTAAACACTACTTTTAACCATGTAAATAGAAATACAAATAGAATAGAGATATTTTAGAACTCTAAAAAAAATTGCTTAACAACGGTACATTGGTGTGATATTTTTTAAGAATCGTGTCAAAATATTTGCACAAGATTTTAAATGTAGCTCTAAATTTCTTATATTTTCATAAATATGCAGAATATTTTGATAACAAATCAATAAATATTTTGTTTCTGTAAGTACAGAGGAGCGCACGTTGTGCATTATGTGCATGTGTGCGTGTGACTACATAGATGTCTACGCGCATGTGTGTACTCGTAATGTGTCCATGCGACCAGGTGTGTGCGTTAGCGAAATTTAAAATATCGCTATCTCATGTTCATAATGAAAACACCTGTAGGTATTCCACGATCTTCTCCAGATATATAAAATAAAAATGACAGTGAGATAAATAGAGATAGAGAATATATTAAGACGTTAGACTTAACACCAAGATCAAATACCTCATTTAACAAAATTCTAGAAGCTTCGCCAAACCAATAAATCTGCAGTTTACGTGGACGGAGTCACGACCTAAACTACTGTTCGTATGAGATAAACAGAAGGTGACTTATTATACGTTTGCGATAAGAAATGAATAGTTGGCAATGTCAAGTACACTTTAAATGGAAAAGACATTTTACTTATCTTGACATTTTTAGTTACATTTCATTCGCTATATATCCAGCTAAATTTTCTATCTAGAAATGCAGTTTAATAAACTTCTTTCGTTCGGGATCTGCTGTTATCTTAATTTATAAGAAAACTGTGTAAACGACATTTTTCTGTAATACAGGAAAGGTTTCTATTATTCTATGAAACATACGTACACGCAAGGGGTACTACACAATCTAACCTAACTCTTGACGAGTGGGAAAAGACAATCATTCATGTGATGAACACATTTGTTTGTTCTCTGGGTGTAATAAAAATATCTTTATAAGTAGTATATCATGTGTACATGAGTGTTTTTAAAAATTAAAATAATACACAAAACGTTGAAAACATAGGAATTGGCCAATGAATTCTAACCAATTTAGTTTGTAATTAAAAATCGGGCTAAAAAACTTTTAGTTTTAAAAGATTCAAATTTTACTGGTCCGTACTCTTAAAAAATACGAAAATAGAAAACATCATAACTTAGTCATATTTTTGTGGCAAAGTGTACTGAAAAAAGTCCATTATAGTTTTATTCAAATAAATCATTTTACTTGGTTTAAAAGCAAAAGCACCGAGACAGACGTTTGCTCAGCGAAAAATACAAACGTGCATTGTCTCCAGTATTTTATTCGTGACTCTGGTAGAAGTAATATTATTCCTTAATTTTAACATAACGTAAGATTAAGTATTCATATTAAAACAAAGTAGTTATCTTTTAGCTCTTTCAACATCTCAGGTTAGAAGTCTAGACTGAAAGCTTATACCCAGGTTCCCAAGTTTTCACATTCAAAACGTGTTCACATATTGTTTTGCAGACGTATTAAAACAATGGTGAGCCGCGCGCCTAGTCGTGTGACAAACAGTCAACCGGATTTTGCCGCAACATAACACCAAATCCGCGTTATCCAAAACCATGCTCCGGTTACAATAAACGAGGTTTATTTCCCAAAAATAGTACTCTCCATTTCTGTTTAGGGCCAAAACAATTGCGCTCGTGTGCGCGCAAACACAACGGTGTGATATAAATTTTAAAGGCACATATTTCTGGGTGCCGAGCTTACATTTCTAATTTTAACGTGCATGACAAAATTTATGCCCGGTACATGTGTTACCATATAGAGAACAGTAATAACGTTCGGCGTTCGTTGGCACAAATATTTGTTTACACATTCGGTTCATAAATCGATGTGCCACGACTTCTAAGTTCATAAAAATTTAGCTAACTATGGCCCTATTTCGATATCGGTATACAGAGGTAGAAGCCTAGGAGCGATTACAATTGCTACAGTAGAGCGTCCGCTTTCGAAGGTTTTATATGAGGTTTTGGTTTTCTCTTTTTAATCTATAGTTATTAACCCTAAATAATGAAATATGTGCGTACAAATTGTTCTTATAAATAAGCACACGAATACCTTCACCTAACAACTGCAACTGTAACGAGAAATATATGACACACAGAAGTTGTCTATATCTTTTTTAATAGATTTCGAGAAAAAATTCTGAAAAACAAAACTTCATTATACTACATTATGCTAAGAGCATTGTCTGCCAGTTAACCACTATACCTACTTCACAGCAGTATTGACGCGTTGTCGTAGATGCGCGTTTTATTAATAAAAGAGCTGAACCTCAATTTGCACAGTTTTGCATCTCACAAAGAGATATCAACAGTAACACGTACGATGACAGCGGAAATATTACCAGGACGTTATAAACCCGTGCGTGCGAAACGAACACTAGTATAATATAACGCTACATCGGCGGATTTATTGCACGAACTGCCAGCAAACCACAATAGCAAACGAGCAAATAATTTATGCGACGCGGCAATAAAATGAATATTCGAGGTTATTTGAAACTGTTCCAGATAAATAAAAAGTGTACGCAGGAAGGGAAAGGAATGTTTTACAAGTAACCACCGACCAGTTTAGGTAATTTGCGCGGTTATCGTAATACGCAATAATACAATGCAAACTCCCACTTTATACAGGAAACATAGAGGCTGAATATCGTCACTAGTATCACATTTCGCACTTTTTGGGCCCCTTACGGCTTTATTCGCCCACTTTGTGAAAGACACATTGACACCTGCATGTGCATTAACACCTGCCTTGAATGATCTTTGTTTTCAAATAAATCTAATACGAGATAAGAGACGTTAGTGCATTTTGTGCGTTGAAATTTGCAATACACAGGAGCTTCATAAACGAGAGTGCGTACGAAAGGTGTTGCGATATAGCGCTGCGGAACACACTGGATTTATTGCTTGAACCGCGCTGAACCACAATAGCAAACGAGCAAATAATTTATGCGCAACTGCAATAAAATGCGAGTGTTTGGAAATTTATGAAGTTGTTCGTGTTAAGTTGAAAAGAAAGCAAGTTAAGTTCGTTGGTAATTAAAGCTAGTGACAAAATCGACTTTTATTCTTGCAATGACAATAATTCATTCGTGTCGCGGGCGGGCGGATTGTGCTTCTTTTTAGCCAATGGAGAATTATTATGTAGCCGAAACGTTAGCATGAATAAATCGCAATTCATTCAACAAAGTTTCTTCGTCTCCCTTTCTGTTCTTTATTTGTTTTTTAACTCTATTAGTGTTATTTTTTTATGTTCTTCAATATTATTCGTTGTATTCAAATGTAAGGTTAGTTTTTGTGCTCAGTTCTATATAAGTTTGCTTTTAAACAACAAAGCTAAAACTTTACAGAGATAAGTGCGCGTTGTTATTACGAATGTATTGCCGATTGCCGATAGTCTTGCAATCGTAGTCTCATAACGAGGCTTTGTCAAGTGGAGAGCTTCAGGTTCGATTCCAATGATAAATACTATAAAATCTTTGTAGGTAAACTAATTTTTTTTCAGGATGTGCGAAATATGGCATTTTTTTAGCCTCTTGGTCTACTTTTTAAAGACACTAACTCCTCAGGCAGGTCGTGGGTTCGATTTGAACAAAGACAAAATATGTATTTCAGTATTATAAAGGTTTTTATGTTTATCAGCCATCCGGTCACCATCACACAAACAGAGAATAGCCTACTTTGGAATCGACATCCGTGTGGTGATTTTTCCCACTTATTATTATTATTACAGATTATATGTGATTTAGAATATACTAGCTGACCCGGCAAACGTTGTTCTGCCATATAAATTATAACAGTATTTCTCTTCTATATAATAGACGTTATTATACATAC
>DWUN01003764.1:0-11606 GCA_018249975.1 Passova gellias
CGATGTTTTTCACTTGGAAATAAATCGGATGTTTTCGTGGCGCTCGATTAACAAAGTGGGTAGATATGTTCATTTGGTTGTACTGAAAGAAGACACTTTTTCACTTCTGACTTTGTTAATTGCTGCAGTCGATATAGTTTCAACAGTGGCATTATGTCACCGTGTATGCTGCTAGCGGCCGGGACGAGGGGCGCGGGAGAGCAAGCGGCGGAGCGGTTACCTGGAGGGGCAGCGCGCCAGAGGGCGGCCAGGCGGCGCAGGTGCGCCCACAGCGGCGCCTCCCGCCCATGCTGTTAGTGCCCGCACATGTACCATACTTAGTGTACCATCGCTACTAGTCACCTCACCTCGTATTTACAGGCCGGGGGGCGACTTACTCAGATTCTATGCTAACGAATTGAGACTAGAACATTTAAAATAGATAAGTTACAGTTGTGCTGCTTTAAATATATTCCATTTGATCATTCGATGGATTTTTAAAATGTAATAACATCGTTTATTGCATGTAAAGATAAGTAATGGACCTTAGATTAAACGTTAAGTCATCCTTCAAGTACGACATCACTTCCATCTTGGTATGTTTAATGACAAAGCTTGTGCGATTATATTTATGAAGTGCTCAAACATTTTAAATAAAACAATTAATACGACATTGAACAAATAAATAATAAGAAATAAAATATGATTGAATTAAAAATATTAAGCCATGAGCCACATTTATACCACAGTTAAAACGATTTCAGTAAATATTTTCAATAAGCCTCAAATATTGTATGTAGCATTATATCCGATTCAAAGCATGGTCGACCCGACTCGTGTGATAACCGAACTAAAAGCTGATAAAAATAGTAAATTGATGATATTTACAAGATAAGCAAAAATACTTTCATATTATATATTGCAAGAGAAATAAAAAAAACTACTGCAACGTAAATTTAATTGTAATAAAAGAATTACAATCGATTGTACATCGCATGAATAGGTATGAGAATGTTCGCATCTAGTATGGTTGGAACGTGCAAGGCATGGGGTCATGCAAGCGTGCGGTACGGTGTGAGCGGCGGCCGGCGGGCGGCGGACGTCAGGGCGTGTACGTACCGGCGGCGCGTCCTCCAGCAGCTGCGCCAGCGACGACGACTCCGCGTGCTTCATGTCGTTCGCCTCGGACATTATGTGCGCCCGTAACTGTTTGTTTCTGCAATCGTACAGTTATATTTCAGTTAATTTATTTCAATTTCAAAGTCATAAATTTTAGGGGTAGTAATGCTTTGGTGTTATAAACATTCTTGGTCGATTGTGAGCAGTTTTCGTTGTGGCGGGCGGCCACGGGGGCGGCGAAGCTCGCACCTGGCGTCCAGCTGCAGGATGTGGCTGCGCGCGTGCGCCAGCTGCGCCGTGGCGGTGGCCAGCCGCTCCTCCAGCGCCGCCGACTCCACGCACTTCACCGAGTACTTCTCCGACAGCGACAGGATCTCGCGCTTGATCTCCTCCATCTCCTGCCTGGAAGCGCAGTCGATCATTTCAATATTTTTTACACTTCTAATGACATTCTTCAGCTGTAGGCGATGCATTTTAAAATGTTTTAAAACCGTCATTATCCCCCCGCCGTCCCCCGATCATTACGCCTAAGAAAATATGATTTTAAGAAATATGGCTAGCTGAAGTTCGATAAGCCTCTGAGAACGCTAAAATGTTACTCAATGTGAGGCACTGCCTCCGTCTACCGTCGTGATTTGAATTTCTTGTCGACTATAACTTGTAAGATTTCATGTCCTGTGAAAAGTAATAGCGGTTATGAACAGTGTCTGTATGCGAGTGTTGCAGTGGAGCACTCACTGGTGGCGGGAGCTGAGCTGGCCGAGGTCGGCGTGCGCGCCGCGGCTCAGGAACTCCGACTTGAACTTGTCCACCTCGCGCCGCACCTCGTTCTCGTGCGCCTTGCGCATGGCGTCCAGCGCCGCCAGCGTCGCGCGCGTCTCCTCCGCCAGCGCCTGCTCCTTGTCCAGCCTGCAATTACATCCTTGCGATTAAGGTCTTACTCGACCGAAACCGGATTCAAAGAAGTCGTATTTCAGACTCAGTGTTCTACTAATATAACTAGGATGTTATCGAGTGTCGAAGTCGAGCGTGCGGCCGGTACCTGAGCTGGTCGCGCTCGGCGCGGTGCTTGTCTTCCATCTCGCGCACGATGCGGCGGTGCGAGCTCTCCATGGCCAGCAGCCCCTTCTCGCACAGCGCGCGCAGCTGCTCGATCTCCTGCTGGTAGCGCGCGCGCAGCCCGTCGCCGTGCGTGTCGGCCGCCACTGCGCTCTACACGCAAACAAACACGCATCTCCGTGGAGTTATGTTTTTCTCCTTTTACTATGAATGTAAAACCGATATAATGTGAAGAGTGGTCGTACATATCCTGCCCGACGTTACCTGATATGCGGCGCGCAGGCTGTCCAGCTGCGCCGAGTACTCGGAGTCGAGCGCGGCCAGCCGGCGCTGCAGCGTGCGCGCGCGCTCCCGCAGAGCTGCGCGCTCGCGCTCGTGCTGCGCCTGCATTTGAGCGCGCGCGCGTCTAGCCGCCGCCAACGCGCTCGCCTGCTGCGCCAGCGCGCACTCGCCGCGCGCGCGCTCCGCCGCCAGCCGGTCCAGCGCCTCCTGCAGCCGCTTGCAGTGCTGACACGGCGTCGGGGCCTGCAGCGCCTCCACGCGCCTGCGCAGCGTGTCGATACGCTCCAGCACGCCCACGGGGCCGCGCGACTCCTCCGAGCAGTCGGTGTCGTCCTCGGGCCCGCCGCCGAGCCGCCGCTGCACCGCCGCCACCGCCGCCTCCACCCGCTCGAGGCTCTCGCCGATCTTCATCGAGTCTTCACTGTTGCCCGAACAGTCACTGGAGAAGAGCGCTCGGCACTCGTTCGAGAAGTGCTGGAACAGGTATACGAACTCCGCCTCCTGGGTGGGGTCCGTTTCCAGCGAGGAGATGGCGTCCTCCCGGTGCCCGGCGTCGCTCGGCTCCGAGGCGCGGTACGTGCCCTCCACCACCGCCACGCGCGCGTCCACCAGCGCCTTCTGCGCGAGGACTTCGGCCAGCTGCTGCAGAAGCGCGCGGCTGTCGAGTCCCGGGGAGCCCTCCTTGCGGCGGTCGGTGGCGAGGCACTCCCGGTAGCGTGAGGCGATGTCTCGCACGGCGGCGTCCATCTCGCAGCGCAGATGGTCGTGCGCGGCTTGCCACCACAGTTCCAGGTCGGCTCGGTCCTGCGCCGTGAGCGTGAGACGGCAGCGGCGAGACTCGTCCAAGCGGTCCTCGCACAGCTGCGCGGCGCGGCTGAGCGCGCGGGTCACCTCCGCCTGGACCAGCTCTGCGCCCAGCGCGTCGCGCGCCGCCGCCCACGCCTCGCGCACGCGCGCCGCTTCGATGTTCGCCTTTTGTTGTTCGAAGTCGCTGTCGTTAGGTGTCGCGTAGCTCAGCGTCTCGCAAGCCAGCGCCGAGCACAATTCCGCCAACTTATCCGTTTTATATTTGTCTATGGCCTCGGCGACTTCCTTTTGCGAAGCTTTTAAGGCTTCTAAATCTGCGCTCTGTATTATCAGCTCCGACTTTCTCAATTCTTTGGTTTCTCTCGAGTTGTTCATGATGTCGATCTTGCGCGAGAGTATCCTGGCCAGGTAGTCGAGTGAGCTCTTCGTGCTGTTCGCGCTTTTAATGCTGTCTCCGTTCATCTTAAACTTAAGGTTATCGATTAATTGACTAGTTTCGATTATTTCAGACTTTATTAATCTAGCGAAGAATCTGCTTCCGTTGGAGGATTCTAAAGCCTCTTGAATTTTGCTTATTAAAACCGCCTCGTATGCTAGCTTCTCTGCCAGAATTTCTAAACTCTTTCTGTGCGACAGCTCTCCGGCTTCGTAAAGCGCGGATTTCTTTTTTGATATCTCCAGGAGCTTATTTCTCAATTGCTCCTCGAGTTGCACCACGACCTGCGCCACGCTGTCATTGATCTCTTCCTCCCGATTTTGTTCACAGTCCACGACGCATTTATCGAAACAATCTTGTAACCTTTTGCTGACATCTGTCAAACATTTCTCCATGGACTTGATGCTATACTTTTTCTCTAAGCTCGGTGACGGCGATCTTCTCGACTTGGCAGCTCTCATTGCGCTCATTTGACAAAGACACTCGTTGACTTTATTCCTCGAATGTATTACTACATTCTCAAGACTCTGTAGCCGGTCTAAAAGATGCCTTTGTGATTGTGTGCCAATAGTCGAGCTCTCTGGACTGTCGTTGAAGATAGGACTATCGGTGGATCTAGTCGCTTGACTTAAAGACTCGCATGAGTTTGTTAGATCTCTACGGTTTTCTAATGCTGAAGCTACTTTGGTTTCTAGCGAACTCAATCGGACAAGCATTTTCATAGGCTCTGAACTGACAGCACTGTCTAGTGATTTCCGTCTCAGCCTGGCAGCCAATCTTTTCATTCTCTTCTCGTCTGTGACACTATCCGTTTTGGATACTTTTTCTTTGGCAGGTGATGCACTCTTTGACGGAGAGTTTATCGTGGGAACGGGTTCGCCAGTCTCCAGTAACGTGATTTTGTTTTCTAGCTCTGTTAATTTTTCTTCAACTTCTTTTCCCAAAGTAAAAGATTCCCTTCCCTTTAATGACAAACTTCGTCTCTTTTCTCTTGACTCTGATTTCTGTATTTTATGTTTTAATGTGCGGACCTGTTTGTCTGAGGCCGTTAACTTTTGCGTTAAATCTAAAATACGAGCTGCCATTAAATCGATTTCTGATCTACTACATTGTTCGCGCAGTTTCATCTCATTTCTTAACTTCATGTTTGTTATTTCTAGTTCATCATACATACTGTGCGAGTCGCGTAGTTCCTTTTTCATTGCTTTTATTTCCTGAATTGCTTTAATAAATCTACCTCTTAGTTCCACATATTCTTCAATTAGTTTGTTTTTCTCTAAAGTTTCTAAGTTAAGGTCCTGATTTAAATTCGTGAGGTCGCTAAGGGAACCGATACTCTTCCTTTTTTCTTTGGTCGGGGATTCTGCTATTACACGACCTTCTAAATCACGAATTCTACTGTACAAATTTTCATTTTCTTTAACACTTTTTAGTAGTTTGTCATTAAGTTCGTTCAATTCTCTTTGCAAATGTTTGATATTCTCTTGCGCCGAAGATAACTGTCTAGTTAGCAGTTCACAGTGTTCAGTTGATTCTTTCAAAAAGTTTTGTGTCTCAGTTAATTTATTTTCCCACATATTCTTATCCTGATTGTATAGTTGTTTAATGGCATCTAAACTTTCGGCTTCTTTTGTTCGAAGTGACAATTCTTCTTCCTTCTTTTGTAACGTCGTTACTAACTCTTCCATTTTCTTTTCTCGTAAGGCAGCTTCTGATTTAAGTTTGCGCAATCTCGCAAGTTCAGATTCTGCGGCGTTGACGTCACTTAATGCAAGTTTTAACTGCTTACGTAAGTCATCAATCTCAATGGTTTGTTTGTCGATAGTGGAAATATAGCTACGTTTCCTTGGCTCATTTGGTTTCTCATTTTCATCAACACCATCTGTTGTGTGATCTTTATTTTTAACAGCGTCAGTCTCGTCTTTTTCACATTTTATATCGGCTTTAGTTGACGTTTGATGATATGCTCTTGCCCGAACTTTTTCTTTAACCTTGGAGATAGGAGTCCTATTAAGAATTGGAGAGTGTGGCGGTTGTGGAGCCATGTCACCCCAATCAGCACTATCTCTTCGGCCGCCTTCAGATGCTGTTCTGTATTCTTCATCCGATGAGAATGGAGCAGACTTGCCAGTATTCGGTGTCACGGGTGTCACTGGAGAGGCCGAAGATTCTGAAGCCTGATCTACATTATCCTCTCGTAAAATTAATGATAGAGGTCCCGTGTCTGGTAATCCAGCTGTCCTTCTAATAGCAGACATCCAGTTGGATCTGATCCCTGCAGTGACCGCCGATAGGACTATATGCTTTCCATCCCAGGTCTGTAATAAGCAAAAGGTATGTTTCATTACATGTATATTAATGGAAACAAAAAATGCTACGTAGTGGAAAATTGTTAATACAGAAATCTTTACCTCCGTCTCAAAAGCGTAGCCATTAGTAGAAGTAGGTGTCGTCACTTCTACGACTCTCGCAACTCCACTCAAATCAATTACTCCATCCATAAGTCCTCTATGCTCCGCATGAGGATCCCTGAAGTATAGCAACGCGGCTCCTCTCAGTACGAACCAGTGTCTCGACCAGCCCCCTGCGCCACGTCTTTGCAGCCATCCTGCCCTTGCATGTAGCAGTCGTTCAGCTGGAAGTTCAACCCGACTTGTTTCCGCACTTTCTACAGCTTCTGTTGCATCTGCAGGCTCACTGCCCTCACTCGCCGAGCTGGAACTGCCTTCTTCAGGTGGCACACCGCCATCTGGTGTACCGCGCGCCTGCAAGTAATATTGTGGTCCCATAGATTGGTTACGTCCCTCGCTAAGAATAACGAAAGAAATTAAAATAGAAGTCGCACTGGTAGTCGGTCGGGCGGTGGCAGCCTCGTGGGTCGTTCCAGGGTGGGAGGCAGGGCGCGCCGGGACCGCGGCCTAGTGAGCGACGCGGCGATATCCCGGAGCTGCTCGTCGTACTGCTGGTGTTGCTGGTGAAGTAGCGGCGAACGGACAGCATTCACAGCTGACGAGATGGAAAAGGAAATAGAATATTAGGAAACTTTATGACCAACTGAATCCTGTGCTATGTTAAGAAATAACTTTACACCGGACACAATAAATTTTACCCTCGTCGTTGCCCGCGGTGGAAGTCGGTTCTGCCCAGGTATCCCTTCGCCGAGACCTCGCTTTCTCATCTCCATTGATCTTATCACGCGTCGGAGGCGATGCTGACGATACTGGTTGATCTGTGTATACTGCAAAGAAATGAATACGAAATAAATATAATAACACGACATTGTGTATGTATAAATAATCGTAATAAAATGCAACTGAGCAAGCGATAGTACATATACCTACTACGGATTTATGGACTGTGCGCTTCGCATAATTATAATTGAATTTCACGTAACTTAACGTAGGGTAAATAAATTATTGATTGTCTTTAATTACACAAAATATAATTGCAATCTTCGCCCGGGATATATCATCCAGGATATATCATCCAGGATATATCCCGGGCATCCTGCATTAACACATTAATTTCACCGGACACGTGAAAGGTTATCTGGATGTATGAAAAATTATTGAACTTTAGGCGATAGATAACGAAATCGTTAACGTTTTACATGTTCGAAAAATTAATGGGCTCGCAAATACCAGTGTTGCCAGTTGGGTAAGGTTGACATTATGTGTTGCCAGGTTACAAAGAGATGGGCCTGCGGGCGTTGGGCAGAGGTAATTGAGCGAATCTCGCAACGGTAGGATCGCGTGCCAAGGTCGCCAGCTCGAGCAAGACTCCATTAAAAATATGCGCCCTTTAGTCGATTACTTACAAGTTAGGTACTGTTTGCACTTTCACAGGCGATCGTTAAGCACACTTTATTATTTAACATTCAATTTTGAAATATCATTTTATAAGTATTCAGTGAAACAATAAATGGGTTAAAAATAATTCCTTTAGTATTTTACTATTTATTTTGTTTGTCTTATATAATTTACGTACTTACTAATTTGCGTGGCAAATTAAATTCGATGCAATAAATCTACTTATTATTTCAAGTTACGCATTTCGAAAAATAAACATATTAATTGACAGCTAAAGCGGATGACTGTATTCACACCCGTTGCCAGTTTATCGAAGCCCATCGGAGAGTCCCGGCGATCAAATAATGTAAATGAACCTGTCATTATGCGAAATTGTAGAGCTGTTCCTCTGCTAACATTTCGAACCGAACCGCGCACGCAACATTGTTCTCCAAACAGACAAATAATTATAAGCTACTCGTCTCTTGGCATGCGTCAGAGGATCAGATGGGGAACAAATACTGCGATATTTTTGAGATACCATTGATTTGTCATTGGCGGACATTATTGTCATCGGCATACCATCAGGCCAGATCTATAACGGGGTAGGCAGAAAGCGTCTACTGCTTAATATATTATAGGCGTCTGTTACAATAATCACTATTTTATTTATTATTTTATTGTCCATTAAACTGGTCCTTTCAGGTTACAGAAAAGATTATATACTAGGCTACAGATATACAAATGTGTTATATAAATAGTGGTAATATAAAATCAATGACAAACTATGTGATATATGATACGGATAGTGTTAGTCGCTCTGCTAGTTATCAGGTCTATGGACAGAAGAGTCACTTTTGCATATTAATTCTTCGAAAGCAATTATAGTCCGAACATTTACGACTTTCTAAGAATAATATCGAAGGTTTCACTTCGACGTTAATGATCGATGGAACGACTCTCGTGGATTTGACGACATTCCTTACCGTTAAAGGTAACATACGATTTTAATTGTGGTTTATATTGATTGACGTGAACACAATGAGTAAGGTGATCTAAGTTAACTTTTTTTATTATTTACGTGTTGTACATTATATTTTCATGTTTGTATTATTTAGCCATATATTGTCTAGTCTAAACTAATGGTCTAGTCTACTAGTATTGTATTGTCTAGTCTACTGGCATTGTATTGTCTAGTCTAATCATTAGACTAGACCATTAGGTCTAGTTTAATAATAGTATTGTATTGTCTAGTCTACTGACATTGTATTGTCTAGTCTAATCTAATGGTCTAGTCTACTAGTATTGTATTGTTTAGTCTACTGGCATTGTGTTGTCTAGTCTAATATAATGGTCCAGTCTACCAGTATTGTATTGTCTAGTCTACTGGCATTGTATTGTCTAGTCTAATCTAATGGTCTAGTCTACTAGTATTGTATTGTCTAGTCCACTAGCTTTGTATTGTGTAGTCTACTGGTATAATTACTTGTGGAAATTTCGTGTTACTAGCGTATACTTACTAGTAAATAAATTAAGGTCATGGTTACGGCTCAGTCGTTTGAAATTCAATTCTCCCACCCGGGGGTTCTGGGTTTAAGTCTTGGCCACGCGCCTCTGAATTACTATACGCATTTTATAATTAAAAATTTCAATATTACTCGCACACTCAAAAGCTTCCGTTCGGCGACTTGAGCTTTGAAAAGATGATCTAAAGAAATCCGTATCTTTTACCATTATCATTTTGGATCTCACTGGTCACGTATCATACTTGCCACACACATTCAGACACACACACCTATAAATATAGATCGATGATTCATTTGTATTGTGTGTGTAAATCAAAAAAACATTACCAAGATTTACACACCATTAAAACATCCCAACAATACACTATTCTTAAATCACTTACCCGGATAATAAATGTAAAATACGACACGCGGGTATATCCGCACGGGTAAAAAGTAATAATCGTGCATAATGCGAATCCTAGTAATGGGAATAATGGGACCGTGCACAGCTGTCATATGACGTCATTGGAGTTTGAGTGCTTGTTAGACCTACGAACGTTTACGATACGCGATAAACTATTTTCTCGCTGCGCCGGGACATACTGGTATTTCTTGATGACTCTTTCTCTTGTTAAAAAAAAATAGCATAAAATTTTAACGAATTTAACACTTTATTGTACATCAGTCGCGCGTGATGCTAAATAATTTATTGCCTTTATAAATTTAAGAGCGGAACAAGCAAGTTATCTTATTCGTACGACAAATGAAACTACACTTCGCAAGAAATATTGTGTTTTGTAAATACATACGTTGACGAAATCTTCAAGTTGTTCATAGATGCTTATGGTGTTCACGTCTATTAAATATCGCACAGTCAATAAAGCGTGGTCCTATAGCTTATTGATTTGAATTTTAGTCTCCCACTCGGGTATCTGGGTTCAAAGTGGGTTACATGCGTTTTGTATATTAAAAAATATTAGCACTGCTACAACGTTGAAGGAAAATATCGTGAGAAAACATGCACACCTTAAAGTGCTCGGTACTGGCTAGATTGTGATAAGCTACGATATTAATCCTCTTCATTATGACCCGGGTACAGCATTGGAACAATAAAAGGGTCCAACGAAAGTCGATAAAGCTATTTGATTTTTTAAAATTGAAATCGAGATTAGTCCTCGATAAAGAATACATTTATCAGACCAACAGTGCTCGAAGTCGCTCGCTAATCGCTGCCCGTTTGCGATGTAACCCGTCCACGAAACGACGTGTAAAAACGACGAAACCCAATAAATATGAATGAAGCGGCCGCCGTAAATCATCGACACCCACCACTTGATTATGAGCTAAATAGCCTGTACTCGGATGGTGTACAGGTTATACTCTTTTTGCCGCACTGCACATGGACGGAGCGCGGTTTATGTTGGTTCTTCATAGACTTTTTGAGGAAAATAAAACTATTATTATTATTATTTGTCGTGCGTTTGTCATCCGGATGTTTAAGATGACGTACGTCTGCCGGCGTCTGTTCCGAGAAAAATGGAATCTGGGATTTTTGGAGACAAAGATGAATTACGGCACACCCTATAATATCATAAATTTAAATGCGAAAAATTGTTTAAGAGGTATAGGAATAATACCTTAAATGTGAAAAGGCATTCTCACCTATTGAGACCTTACAAACAGTACGATACGAACAGAATTTGTTAGATAATAGTTAAATTACGAATACACAATAGTGATAATTTTCAAAGAGCAAGATGACGCGTGGAAAGGAATTTCGCGGATCTCCCCTTTCGCCAAGATCCGCGGGTTCAACGACCTCTGTCGGCTTGTCTGTCACTTTATACGTTTATTAGTGGCGAATATAACTAAGCACGGAAGTCGTTGACCCTCCGATCATTAGTCACGAGAATGAAATATGGACGTGCGAACATTAGCAATGCTTTCGTCGAAGCGATCGTTGAGGTTTTTGTGGGGCTTTGGACAGGCCAATTTCAAGGGTGAAGGGATATTGCGTTGTTGAGCCGATAGAACACGCTGAAGGTAATTAACATCTAAATCCACATCTGTTGAGGGCATTTCCTACGTTTCGTCCGATCAGCTCTGCCAATAGATTATGGCACTGCAAACATATCTGTTTTCCCTCTATTTACGCCAATTTCAATTATTAGCAATATTATATTTACTCACAAAACGCCGTGTGATTCGACGACCAGTTATGAATAAGGATAATCGCACAAACATAAATAGAAACTGCGATGTTACAGTCATCGTCATTATTAAACATCAGTCCAGCGATGAAATTCAAACGCATTGTAAAACAAATGTGCGCGACCTTAAAACATACATTTAAGATTACCGTTTACAGATTGTAATTATTTAATAGTAAACGCGGTGATAGCTTAGTGGTTTGAAACTCAGCCTTCCACTCCGGGGGTTCTGGGTTCGATCTGGGCACGACTTGTTATGTGCGTTTTATAACTAAAAATTCAATATCGCTCGCTGTACAGATGAAGGAAAACATTGCGAGGAAACATGCACACCTTAGAGGTAAATCACTACATAGTATAAAACAAAGTCGCTTTCTCTGTCATTATGTCCCCTTGTTCCCTTAAATCTTTAAAACTA
>DWUN01003765.1:0-11605 GCA_018249975.1 Passova gellias
TATATAGCCTAAAGCCTTCCTCGATAAATGGTCTATTCAACACAAAAATAATTTTTCAATTCGAACCAGTAGTTCCTAAGATTAGCGCGTTCAACACAAACAAACAAACAAACAAACAAACAAACAAACAAACAAACTCTTCAGCTTTATAATATTAGTATAGATGTGTAGGAGAAGTGCAGAACGCTAATATTTTTCAATAATAATGCTTATAAAGTACATTAAAGCAATAAATAAAACATTACACACACTACCATGCTTGTGCCATACACACATATGAAAATACACATAATAAAACGTTCATTGTTTATTTGTCAATGTCAAATAAGTAAAAAGTCCAAAGAAGTGTCAAAGAATGTTTTTAAATATAATTGAATTAAACCTGCTTTTTGGTTTCAAGCGTGTTTTTTAAATAACTCGAAAATTAATACGGGGAAAGATTTTAGAAAACTATATATAAAATTTTTTATAATCGATTTAAAGAATGACGGTCGATTTTCGACCGCTTGGCGACCACTAGTACGTATAAAAGTCTAAGCCAATAGTCGACAGTACCTACTCTCTATACTGCACTATGAGTTACTGTTTAAACCCAACATCCAGAAAATTTGGGGACGAGCTTCTTATTCTTGATTTTGGGCATAATAAATACTTATTTATTAACATTTAGAATGACGTCACTAAGCTGACCATGCATTGTTATCTAAACAAAACGTATACTCGTAAGCAAGACAATCATAATCGGTTGAGAATAATTACTTTTAAATTCACTAGTAAGGTTTGACCCGAGCATACAAAATACATACATGCTTTGCAAGTTAAGTAAAAGCTTGTGAAAATGAAGCTGTTGTTTTAATCTATATTTTTTACGTATAAACCAATTACATACTTACATACACATATTAGGTTAACTTCGTAGCATTTTGTACAAATTTCCGTCTCATATAGTTCAAACACCGAACTATTCGTAGTGCTCTTATTACATCTACCCTAGTTAAACCCAAACCTCTCGGAGTCAGATCAGGTACTTAACCCATTGGAGCAACTGGGCGTAACAAATCATATAATTCTCTTCAAATGCAAAATTATTAAGGTAAGTTCAACTAAATCGTTTCGTAGACAACGGTATGAAGATAAAAGATAGACTATTATTTCGCTACTGATGTCTATATATTGTAGGTCCTCACTGAGTAAGAAGCGAAAATATTGTTAAATTACTCTCGTTACAAATGTTACTTAAGCTGATATTACAGTCAATTGAGCCATAACAAGTGACATGGAAGTTGAAATAAGCCTGTTAGATCACAGGGTTAATTTCTCATCCATACTAATCCATATCCATACTTCCATACTAATATTATAAAAGCGAAAGTAACTCTGTCTGTCTGTCTGTCTGTATGCTACGCTTTCACGCCTAAACAATATTAATATATATATTTATAAAAATTTGGTTCTTTGTACGACATTTTTCTTTTCATGTGTTGTCGAACCAGTCCTTTATTCTTGTTAAATTCAATAGAAATTAAGTCACTAATGTCTTCTGTGACTAATAAACTAAACCCTTCGATTAAGGGCAATCGGTTCGACTTTCCAACCCTTTAGTATTCATGTGCAATCCCCTACCCTTTACGAATAATTTTGTAGGGTTGATGGCGTAATACGGATTACCCGATCACCGGCTACGGGTTAAGTTGTGGAAGTTTGAGAAACAGCTTTCATGGTTGGTTGAGGTTTTGATTCTCAATAGTTGTACTATTTGGTTACACAATCGAGTCTCATATCCCCGAAGGCGTTCCGCTAATGGATTCAAGGACAATCATAGTCCTCACACGTAGGTACATCGCAGAAGACCGTTTAACCATCATACAACTCTCCAGTACGGGGTTAGCCATTAGATAAATTAAACCACCTGTGACAAATTCGCATGAACAGCTTTGGGCGTGGAGGCAAAAAGTGAACATTACGGTTATGTTCCTACGATTGGTTACGTTGCACCTGAAAGTTTAATTGAATGGATAATGAGAACTCATTTCCGTCGTTTCAACACAGCTATTGCACATTAAACCCATTTTCATATTGTTTTCATATCGACGTTGAATCATGCAAAACCAAATTTCCACAATACGCGCTTCATTGACGATTATAAAATTCGGTAATATTTGTTCATTACGAACTATTTGAGTAAAATGTTGTGAATTGAACGGTTTGCGAGACAATGTGTAACTTAAAATTACATAACGTACCTACTATGTAGTTGCTATGGTAATGTAATGTTCTACAATTTCTATTATAAATAGGATTTACATGTGCGTAACAACCTATTGCCTATCGTGAAACAACCCGTTAATGATTGACATTAAAATTTTCACTCTTCTAAACGAGTAACTCGTTATGTATCTAAGTTTTAAGGCTCACCTAATGAACGTTAAATATTAATATAATAAAACTGTAGAACAGTTCAATTCGGTACGTTGAATAAAAACTAAAAATAATATCCCTGGGGGTCTTCATACAAGTAACACAAGTCAAAAAAAATAATTTTGAAATTTTTGTCTGTCTGTCTGTTATCCGGCTTTCGCGCAAAAACTACTGGATAGATTTTGATGAAACTATATTGTCATATAGCTATTATTCCTCGGCAACATATAGGCTATAAGTTATTTTGAAATACTTCAAATGCTGCCCAAAGTGAATATTACACGCGGACGAAATCGCGAGCAAAAGCTAATGTAATAATACATTTTCTCTGAAAGCTGCCTCAGAACTAAATCCTATCGCGAAGTCAACAAACGTTAGTGAATCGACTGTTGACGCGGTTTTGTTTGTTCGAATTTGGTGCGTGTTGTTTCAAGTACCTACGCATGGATGTTTATTAAACAGTCAATTTAATTTACGATTTGGGGTATATTTGTGTTTTAATTAAAAGCTTAGATATTAGCACTGTTTGCTATAAGTTTGGTCGTTTTACGTTATGTGTAAGCAACACTTCTTGTTGAAAAACTGCTTGAGTTTTCCGTGAGTTTCTCTACTTGGATTACTATCTACCTCTTTTTATATCGTCTTTGAGACCTTCCACAAGGTTTAATGGTATTAGCTAAATGCATTAAATCAGTACCAGACATGGCCACGAGTGCTGCGTATGATATTTTTAGATAAAGAACTAAGATTCATACAGTAAAAGAACCTTTATTTATATTTAGTTATTATTTAAAATAAACAGCAATTAAGGCGAAAGGAAGACAATAAAGTAAGAAAACTTCACACTGGCGCTAACTAAAAGCTTACGGGGAACTGTTTTCATGGGCGCTATAAGAAATGAAATTGTAACAAAACATTTTATTCGTTTCACTATAGTACATTTTTATTTTAGTTGAAGTTTTGCCTTCGTTCTTGAACACGGGTTTCGCAGAAAGGGCGGTGATCGGCAGTTTAATTAATTTGAAATCCCCTTCGGCAATACAATTAATGAACACAATACCTACATGATTGATAAAATGTTATGTAGATTGAAAAAAAATTAATAAGCTATTATAAATCGTTAATTTAATTCGTTACATTTTGATATAATATTATGGAAACAAATATTTTGTGTAATTTACGTTGCGGGTTAGCGTTACTGCACCATCTTGAAAATGTTCCCAAAAAAAAAAACAGGTATACCGGGAGCCCATGGACATTCATCCTCGAGGAGACTCCGTTCAGCAAGAGACAGTCGCGCGCAAGCACCGTGTCGCAGTGCTTTGCGAGTGCTCTCCAGTCCTTTGTGTAGTAGCATATGACATTATAAAAAACTAAAGTGGAAGATACATTAAATTTAGGTCAATTTTTTTGATCTGAAGAGAGTAACCGAACACAGTGATCACGGCGGGCTGCTGTCGCCAACATAGGCATCTGTATCTTAACCCTAACAAGACTTTTAGCGTCAAATAGTTTTAGTTGGTAATCATATTATGTACTGATTTATTCGGATTTATGGGCAACATAACTTGAGAAATTATTTTTTGCTAGTAATAGTTCTTTTTATTTATATAATTATATAAAAAGCTGATTTTGCTAATCGCAATGTATGCCAGTTTACCATAATGTACTTAAACAATTATTGTTTACTAGCTTTTGCCCGCGACTTCGACCGCGTAGAATAGTGAATTTGAGCAACATTTGGAGTAGTTCACAATAAATTATAGTCTATATATTACCGAGGTCTAATAGCTATATAACAAACAAGTTACATCGAAATATGTCCATTAGTTTTTGCGTGTAAGCCGGACAACAGACAGACAGACAACAATTTCAGAATGTTATTTTCTTGTGTTACCTATATTGAGACCCCTAGGCGAATATTTTTAGTTTTTATTCAATGTACAGAATTGAACTCTTCTACAGTTTTATTATATGTATAGATAGATATAGATTACTTAGTTAATTTATTTAACGGTGATTTTTAATAAGATTGTGTGACTGTCCAATACACAAACTATTTTTTTTATATACTGAGTAACTAAAACAATTGAACTATTCAAAAAGCAACTTATTAAGAACGATCCTGATGATGTTATGCTTTACACGAGTAATAAAAGTCAACAAAAGAGCATATAATTTTCCATTGGCAGGCGAATGACAAAGAAAACCGCGTAAAACACGGCCGAGCGGTTCGAATTACACACGCCGGTAGTCAAGCGTCGTTTTTACAAATGATACCAAGTAATTGGCACAAATTTTATTGTTGCAAGCCAAAACAGATTCATTTGACGTGGTTATTGCGATAATTAAATTGCCGTTGGGGAAATCAGTAAGTATCGATATCAGTCGGAACCAATAATTTCGCCCTATTTGTTCTACCGTCAGCGAGTAAGGAATAGGAAGTGAATTGTTTCGATTATTTATTTGGCTTATTACAGTATTTTGTTCTATCATCCATAGTTAAAGGGGACTAAATGACTACTGCTGAAAGAAGTTGCATCTGTAGTTTAGAAGATTCCTACCTCTTACAAAAGAACCTTAATCACAAACCTCTTTATAGTATTAGTATAGAAGAGAATATATTGAAAATATTGTATAATGTATATAAAATGAAATCGCGATAGCGGTCATCTAATACCAATATATTAAGAAACGGAAAGAAATACATTTAACGATTTCTGTATTTGCAAAACTAATTCTAATAAAAATTAAATGATTCTAAAATGCAAGCAATCTGAATAACCATTCCTATAAGAATATAAAAAGTTTCTTGCCATGAAATTTAATTATACACGATTCCGGTGAAATTGTAAAGTGCTTAAGAATTCTGCTTAAATAACGAACGTCCACTCAGAAAATTTCACGTCATTATCAATTATCTCCGAGGGAAAACGTGGAGCCATTCAAAAGAGACAGCAGTCTTTTAATTCTGCAAATAGATAAAAGATAATATCTTAGAGCTTGGTAGGATAAAGTAAGAAAGAAAATTATAAAAGACATGCTTAAAAAGAACTTGTCGGGTGACAGCTACAGCCGCAGTCCTATGCTTTGTTGAATAAGCGTAAGCATTTTCTGTTTACGACACGATCTTGTAACAGAGCTTTACTCGTCAAAACTGTTAAAACAGCCTTACTAGTACTTTATAGAAATAAAATAGTTTTTTTCCAAATACTGCAGACCAATGTTGTTAAATTTCTTTTGGTTTGTCCTTTTTAAGCCTCAATTTGTGAAAAACTGATTCATGAATTCATGAATTTTTTGACTTACAAGTACATAATTCATTTCGTTAGTATAATGTATCTTGCAAAAACGACCTTTATAATTCTCCAATTAGACCTGGTAGTAGATAATTCAGTTAGCTGCGTTAGAAAATATTTAGATAATTATGAGTTTTTTATTAATTGCTATTTTTGTGGTCATCCCCCTTTCCATTATATTATAATAATAACTTTAAAAAAAATACACTCATCCTGGGTCATACCACAACAAGTAGTTTTGGACGTGTGTTAATAATATTGAAAACTTCGTGCCGACTTACGATGTGTCGTCATGTTTTGTCGTTATCTGAAAATAGAAAAGATATTTTTCTTTTAAGGCCATTCGTATCGTATTCTCAGTACTGGCAGGACGACGACTATTATATTGGATAAAAGAATAATTGAAAAGTAGTTTCATAGCAAAGGTAAAAAGTATATTTAAATTCACTCCTTATTTCGTTTTAGTAATATTTACCTTTGTTTATTTCATTTCGATGTTCCGTTAAGATTAGGGATGATCACAACTTACATTTTTTTTTATTTTTACGTGTTTACAAACCAAAATGACTTACTCATTACAGTTTTAATGTAATTTGTTATTTTTTTATGTAAAAATATATAAATATTATGACACTAGAATTGGCAAACGGGGTCTAATGGAAAAAAATATTGCATAGTGAAAAATATTGAATGTTCCTTAGACTACACATTTGTATATTTTAATTATTGAACATAATGTACATCTCAATTCCTTTGATTGAAATATTTCTTACGTATATTACAAAGGTTTTTACAATTTCTTTGACAATAATGCTCGGAACAGGTAAACATAGGTACAATATATTACAACTTCGCTAACTATACACGCTTACCTTAACTCGTTCCCATACAAACATCGTACAACAATATACTATGAGTTTGAGTGACTTTTACTTGTTTTCTGCAAACCTAACATTATTGCCACCTTATTTGTTTAGGCCAACAATAACATTTGTCTAGTTCCTAATAAACATAACAAAAATTCAGGTGCTTTTCGACCTACACAAATACTTTCAGTGAACCTTGCGTATATTTTGTATAGGTGATGCTGTACTTTGCAACTGGGAACGTCGCAAAAGAGCTACTAAGGTTAAAACCGTTAAAAGTACTAAATATAAATAACAAGTTACAATAATATAGGTGGTCTGGTTACGTAACTTTTTTGACACGTCTTGACGCGTTAAGTATACTTAAACTAAGTTTGTTTATTTATCACATAAAACTGATAATAGATTAATAGTGCTTATGGGTGTACACTTACAGGTGTTACATTACACTTATAAAATAAATTAATCATT
Source organism: Passova gellias (assembly GCA_018249975.1). NCBI lineage: Eukaryota > Metazoa > Arthropoda > Insecta > Lepidoptera > Hesperiidae > Passova > Passova gellias. Next base: position 7,055 of record DWUN01003765.1, read on the forward strand.
ATAAGTTCTTATTTGAAGATATCAGTATAAAAGTACGATGTGGAAGATTGTTTATAATTACCCTGAGGCAGTAAGTTAATATTTTCTTTATGCAAGAGTTGTTGACAAAAACATACCTATTCACAAAACAATTATCCTTTAAGGATTCTATTAAACAATAATTTTATTATTGTTGAACAATTTTTAAAAGAGCCATTAAATATATATTGCTTTCCCGGATATTTTCTTTCAGTATACAAGAGCGTACCAAAATATTTTTTACGCTTATACAGAGTATAATAATATAGACACGTTGAAAATGTAATCCCAAGTGTTTACTTGAGACTTTTCACGGCTCACGAAGCAAAAATTTAATTATCAATTCATAATATTATGTAGTTAACATGCAGACGGGTTTGCCTTTTTAATATTTAGACAGGAGTAGGGAAATAAAAACCTTTCTGTAAATTGTTAGTAACCTAGACTATTCCAAGCTAAACAGACCTGAAATTTACCACAATTTTACTTTACCTCAATTTCAATATGGTACAGTATCTTTCTCTATAATTCAAACGAGTAGGAAAATTAAAATAAATGTTGATAAACGCAATCGCATTCGTTACTGACAAGCGAAATCCCAAACTAGTAATAAAGGTTGATGGTTTTTATAATTTATGCTCGTTTGAAATAAGTGCCGTTACCCGAACAACTTAATTTGCCTAAAAGCGTTCTAAGAACTTTATCGCTGGACAATAAAAGTGACACATTATTCATTTTATCCCAAAATTTATGTAGCATTTCGATATTGGCTCGGACTAATATTTTAATCGGTTCGCCGTTTTTTCCGAACTTAAGGTAAACGTTATTATAACAATACCTGCAATATTTTCCGTAAGCGACCTCCTTTCAGCTGTATTTTGATTTAAATGAGAAAACTTCGCCGGGAACAGACGTGTACTGACAGTAAACGGGGTTGCCTGTAGACATCTGCTATACCGAACAATTTAGGAATTTATTTATTTCTAGGATAAATAATCCGCTGAAATCCCCCCCCCACCCCCCGCCCCCCAATATAAAAGCAATTGCAATAATAAAAGGCTTCGCCAATAAATTGCCAACTCTGTATAGCTTAACTACCTAAGTATGTATAATATAGGTGTAAAATATAATTAAATAAAAGAGGTCTAACCTAGTTACATTTAATTTCAAATTACCTTACAATATGTACTTACAGTATACAAAGACGCATAACACTGTCCATATCTGCAGCGTATTTCCTAAAACACGTATACTGTGAACTTTTTATTACTCTTTACGCCGAACGCGAAAAACAATGTTGAGATACGTTGACAAAGTTGTGCTTTGAAGTAAATTTTAAAAATGCGAGTACCTAATTCCATACAAGGCCGTTAATTAAAAATGTGGTAAAACACATAATAAGCTTTTCCGCTCACGTGACCCAGTTGCAAATGAAAGAGACGTTCTCAACTACGCAAACACCCATTGGCCGCGATGAAAGTAAGCGATTTGATGCAACGTGGAAAGACCCCCGAGGCGACCCCGCTGCCTTCGCTCCATCTAGTCGCGGTCACTCTTAAATGACTCCTCGGCAAACGGTTATCTATTTTACGACGACGCAATAAGATCCACCGCTGTGTCTTTATAAATTGGAAACGCGCCACGTAACGTTTCAAGTTCTATGCAAATTCCATAGGCTTACGGGAATAGACAGACAACTCGATTTCCCTCTGAATAGCAATTTCTGTGGTAATATCAATCGCATAACATAAGCGGGGAACGCGACCCTTTTCATATCGTTATGGATATCTGTCACATTCCGATAGAACAAAGTTATTACGAAAATGATAGGTACACGATATTCTGTAATGCAGCTAATACTTAGCTTCCTTTGTATCACGCGAAATAGGTGACTGGTATTAATATAATTGTTAAACGTTTTCCTTTACTAGCCAGTCAAAGTTTGTAAAAATTATGCATAATCATACGATAGAATCTTAAAGCATTTTATCCATGAATAACGTCGTACTCCTATTTACAACCGTACAGATTTATTGAATGGAGAACATTCAGAGCTTACCTATAAGTTGCACGTTACTTCGTACACATTGCTTTATTTTCCAACTAGTTTTGCTCGCGGCTCCGCCCGCGTGGAAATCAGAGTGTCAAAGTTTTTCCCGCGTATTAAAATGGTTATTGAGGCTCAATCTTAAGCAATGCATATTGCGGACTTTTTTTATAGGTTTTTTAAAAAACAAAGTTTTTGTAAAACATTGTTTTTATGTATATCATAAGGTTAAGTCAGCGCACGCCATGTAAGCGTTCAAGAAGCCCATTTTCGGCGACCTTTTCGTAAAACAATGAAATTCCTGATAAAAATGGGAGAAATAAGTATGCCTATGTTCATTCCAAGGCTCTCAAGTATTTCTGTATGAAAATTAATCACAATCGGTTCAGCGGTTTGGCCGTGATGACGTCACAGACAGACGGAGTTACTTTCGCATTTATAATATTAGTATGGACCAGTACCTATATCTAAACCCTCTTTTACGTTTTGGTCCGTTATTATAATTACATAAAAACCATCTAGTTTATTTTCATTCAGTGACGAACACTACGCTTCACTTAACGTGCACATTGCACTAATTCCCCGTTGGACCGAACTCCAGGCGACGGGGGAAGCTTTGAACGACTAGCAAAAACCCTAAATACTACTACGATGGTCGCAATGCGCTTTTCCAACGGAATTAGTAGGTACTTACTGAAAGCTTACTCCATCCATGGCCCGTCCGCTTTATTTGACAGTGCGCTCCGGTACGAATGTGCTGTTTTATTAATTCGTTATCTCTTCAAGCTGGCAAAAATTCAGTGGGAACAAAATATTAACTGAAACAAACGAATCTGAAATGTGAGTTTTAAAGAATAATGATGAATCATTTTGTTAATATCTGTCTATTCAAATTATGTTCTTTTTGTTCTAATGTAAATAAAGTGCTTCATTAGGATAAAACAAATGAAGTGTAATGCAAGTAGGAGTAAGGCGATATCGGTATGTACTTACACAGTGACAGAAAAAACATCCACCTTAATTAAGAACAACGGAGGATTCAAACTAAGCACCGATTAGGTATATTTTTAATCCTAGCTATACACTAGGTAAACAGCCATCGACCTATTGAATGCTTCGTAAGCCAATATCTAAGGCAACAGTAACATGTTGAAACAACTCACAGACGGCCACCAAATTCCAAACTTTGCAGAGCATGTGTTATGGTAACTAGATAGCCGATAGTGTGATACTGACGATACATATACATGAATATGTAAATATATGAACTTAATTTTATATCCAGACGCAGAACAAACAGAATTCTCATCACACAAATGGGAATCGGACCTACAATCTCCAGAAAATACTAACTTAGTAATATACTTTTTTTCCATGTCACATCGAAGCAATATTTATTTTTATAATATCACCTAACCCAATATTAGTGGACGATACATAATGATTTCGTTACGATATTATAATACAAATTATAAAAAACCTGTTTTTCGTAAGTTTAAAATTTCCGAACGCTCACTTGACCGTTAATTTTTAATGAACACGCTTCATGTATTAAGTTATCGGTATCTCTGATCGGTAGCTAAATTTGTTGCTGCTCCAATTTATTAAATAAGTTTTATTTTGCACTCTTCGAAAATTTGTGCTTGAAAATTTTACAGTACCTAAAAAACCTAGCTGATTATTTTTCATATTTTTTTCTTTTGACCCTCTTACTGGTCCACTGCTGGATACAGGACTAATATTTTATTAATATCAAGTAATAATAGAGGACCCTATATGAGCGAAGTTTGCAATAATAGGTTTAAATAATTTTAATATATCTACGTTATATAACATGCTATGTCTAGTTTGGGCTATTTATTGTCTCCAATATACTGACTTATACATTTATAGAAAAGGGTATTTAGAATATAAATATATTAAAAAGAAAATAAAAAAACCAAAATTTATAAACAAAATATTTCCTCTACAATGTCCTTTTGGGGCATGGTTCCTAAAAAACTCTTGGGGCTTTTAGGTGGCTGTGCGTGAGATTATTATTATATCTATCTGACCACATTCACGCAGTTAATTCATAAAATAATGTATTTTATGCTTTTAAAAAAAAATATTTCTGCGCGAGTAAAGCCTCGGGCAATAGTTAGTAAAAAATAAAATCGGAGAAAAATGTTGACGGAAAATTTGTGACACAAAATCTCCCGTGGGTATGTCAAGATGCGACTAAGATAACCTCAGGGCTTAAGGGCACGTTCTCCTATGAGTTGTCAACGTGTCCCTCACTATTTTTTTCAGACATTCTTGCAATCGGCCTAATTGAAAAAAACCGGCTAAGGCTTTCAGGTTCTTTGTCTCGAATTTGTTTCGATGTAAAACAGCTTTTTGGTACCGCGTGTACGTGTTAATGAAAGAAATGTTACAGTACCCGCAGCGCGTGTGGCTTAAATTAAAAAAAATATATATTGTAGACACGGAAAGCATACAGCTAC
>DWUN01003766.1:0-11604 GCA_018249975.1 Passova gellias
CGATATAGCAAGTGATATTTAAATTTTACTTATAAAACGCACGTAATAAATCAGAGGTGCGTGCCAGGATCGAACCCGGACCCCCCCGAAGTGAGAGGCTGAATTCAAACCACTAGCCTATCACTGCTTGTTTATTGATTAAATCTTAGTAAAAAAAAAATTATAAAAAAAATTTTTTTGGACGCAATCCTGCCTCCATTTCAACTTTTTTTTTAGATTATAATTTGTACGGTTCTGATAAAATATAAATATAAGTAACGGCATAAACTGTGACACCATAAGACACAATTTGGATATATTTTATAATTTAGCTTTATCATGCGCAATCATTAGTAATAACAATTTGTACATACTTATACTTCCATTTCTTAAATTTGTACGCCGTAAAAGGCAAAAATAGATCGAAATAATGATCCTGTAACATCTTAATATGTAGCCATATTTGTGCAAATAAACGTCTTCGTTTTCGTCTTTGAAAATCGCACTCACCGGATAGCACAACGGTGATGAGTAGAACGATGAAGGAGCCGGAGAAGAGGCCAACTTTGAAGGTGGTCCAAGGGCTCTGCTGTTCGCCGAGCGGTGGAACGCGCAGCTTCTTCATCGCCTTCTGCCGGTCGCCGCCCTCGAGGTCGTTGGTGACGGTCGCCTCGGTGTCGCTGATCAGCCTGTCAATGTCCTTGTTCGTGTAGAAATGGGACGCCTCCACGTGCTCGGCCCTCCATTGCGCGCCATTGCTAACGTTTAACAACTATTAACAATAAATTTATTGCTTTTTATAATTTCACATGCAGATTATGTTGGCTGGTCGCCTGTAATGTTTTTATTTATTTTTTTGTTCATTAACAATGTCAATAACGAAGATACAAGAGATGCGATTTCAACTAAAACGGAATAAACATAGGGAAAGAGAGAGAAAGAGAGAAGAAAGAATAAAAATCGAGAAAGAAGTAGAAGCCGAAATAGAGGGTAATAAATGGAATTTCAATGAAATTTTCATAGGAATGTCATCTTTATCATATAAGTAGTTTTCAATATAAATAAAATAAAATTTAAAAATTGAGTTACTACTTCCTATTTTGTTGGATATTTAGGGTCACAGGTGCAATGCGTAGAAAAAATACTCGACACAAAACTCAATACAACTGTGACATACAGTTTGTATGAATGAACTTGAACACTTGTGTGAAACATTTGTGGGTTGAAGTCTATGAATTCGTTGGAATAAAGCAATCGTAATGAGACTTTGAGTAGCGTTTGAGAATGTGTATGTTCTTAACTTTATTTTTTTCTACTCAATTTTCCTTTTTCTTCTGTTAACTCTTTTCGCTTTCTTAACTTTTATCTTTACGCGTCATACGAGATTCTTTATTCATCGCTCTCTTCATACATACACGGCCTTTTTTAAATATATCTGTACTGTATGTAGCGTACCTTGTCGTGTTTCTTTAAAATCTTCCTAAACCCTGTATAGTTGAGGTTCTGGTAGTTCTGCAGCAGGATCAGGCTGAGGTAGAACTCGCTGAACGCCAGCTTCAGCTCCTGGACCTTGCGGCGAGGGACCGCCTTTTTGTCGCCGCCGCTCCTCGGCTTCATCGTGTCGAAGTTTGACTTCAGCTCGCTTTGGAGCGTGGCGTATTTGCGCGTGGCCTCTGCCAACTTCTCTGGAAGGGAATAGAATTAATGGCGACGAATCTACCGGATGCTCGATAAGCATTTATTAAATGCAATGCATTCATTTTAACCAGTTAACTGTGATTGACGAGTATACTCGTCATGGAGAAGTGGCAACATTTTATGTATTGACGAGTACATGGTCATGCGTATTTGAAATTTTATAAAATAAACCCATCTTTTTCATCTAACATCTTATCAGCGCAACTTACTCTGCGATTGACGAATATACTCGTCATGGCTCGATTCTGGCGACACTGAACTATGCGCACTTTAAATGAGGGCGCCACTGTTAACTGGTTAAGTGATGTAAAATTATTTGAGATCAAACTAACAAATGAAATGACGAGGCGTGAGGGATATATATTTTTTTTCTTTTTCTTATAACACCGAACTAATGGAAAATATTTGAAAGATAAAGATAGATAGGTAGAATATTAGATAAAGAATAGAAAAATTAAATGACGTTAACGGGCGTGAGGGAAAATAGATTATTATTTTTTTTATAACACCGGACAACATTTGAAAGATAAAAGATAGATAGAATATTAGATAAAGAGTAAAGATAAGAATTGAAGATAGAAAAAGTTGAAATACCTGAGTAAAAGGTGTTGATTTTTTTCAACTCCTGATCACAGTAATGGAAGAATGTCTCGTCGAAGTTGGCGAAGTGTCGCGAGAGCACCTCAGGCTCCACGTTTTCCGCTGACGGCGCTTCCTCTACCGTTGTGTAAAGCATTGCTTTCATCTCCTAGAAATTGTGATATACTTGAATATACTCGGTAAGATCTAGCATATGCACCGACTAAGGATGTTATGTTAAGATACTAGCTTTCGCCCGCGACTTCGTCCTGCCCCCGCCGCAATAGATGTAATTATTTACATCACATTACAAACCTCGAAAATAACAGCATTTCTCTACTATATAATGGATGTTATTATACCTATTAAATTTTCTTTTAAATCACTATGTATTAAAAAAAACAGCGCTAAAATCCGTTGCGTAGTTTCAAAGATCTAAGCATAAATAGAGACAGACAGCGGAAAGCGACTTTGTTTTATACTATGTAGTGATATTACATTCAAATTCAGAATTCCCTTGTCATACGAACACGTAATCATGATAGTTAGAATAGCGGAACAATGAGAAATGGTTGAAAATACTCTCATATTTTGCTATGCTAAATTTATAAAGAAAACCTCATTAGCTACACATCAAAGCGCCGAATATACACGGCGTTGCTTCGCATCACATATCGTGCGCGATCTACAAAAGTCACCAAGCCACGACCGCAACCACAGATCACAAAAATAATGGGCGCGCAGAAAAAGATAATAATCTTTTTCTGTCCCGTCGTATCATGTGACATGAATGAATGTATCGTTTAGAGATTTACGCTAATAATATGACCATCAGATATCAAATGTGGTGACAACACCGAGGCACCATCAATTACTATTGATAGACAAATCACGTGACGCCTGGTAGCATGTATGAGCGTATTTATATATAACTAGCTATGCCCGCGACTTCGTCCGCCTTTGAATTCAAATATTTTATATGATTCCAAAATAAAAGTATTCCGGCTAATCTGTGGAAGGGCTGGACCGATTTTGACTGAACTTTCACTGGCAGATAGCTAATGTAATAAGGAGTGACTTAGGCTACTTTAACTTCAATTTCAATTCAAACGCAGACGAAGTCGTAGGCACAGCTAGTTTTTAATATTCCTTCAATCGCTATTGTTGTATGAAACATTAATAGGTATTTTACTTATCAGATGAAAATATTACAAAGAAGTACGAACAATGTTATGATAAGCCATTGTAAATTTACCTCAAGCTTCGCTTTCAATCAGTACTGTTTACTATAACATGTAACTCACGAGTGTTAGAATTCCAATCAACTCTACACATTTCATATTAGCTTTGTTAGTTGTAAATTTTTCTAACTTAACTGTTGTGTGACAAAAACTAATTTAATTCATCATCTATCTATCTATACATATAATAAAACTGTAGAAGTGTTCAATTCTGTACATTGAATAAAAACTAAAAAAATACGCCTAGGCGTCTTCGTACAAGTGACACAAGCCCAAAAAATTTATTTGGAAATTTTCATCTGTCCATCTGTTGTCCGGCTTTTGCGCGAAAAGTACTGGACTGATTTTGATTAAACTTTTTTGTTATATAGCTATTACTCCTCGGCAACATATAGGCTATAATTTATTTTGAGATACTCCAAATTCTGCCCAAAGCCACTATTACACGAGGACGAGGACGCGGGCCCAAGCTAGTATATTATATGTCAATTTAATGTATAACACGGGTCACCTTTTGTATGGATTTTAGTGTCCGTTAGTATCCTCATGGCGTATTTTTTTTAGTTTTTGTTCAATATCCAGAATTTAACTTTTTTACAGTTTTATTATATGTATAGATAGATATAGAAGATATGAAAGACATTGGTATTGTGAGCTTCAAAGAATAATTTAATGAGTAAATAATATACTTCTTTTCTGTATAATATGAAGTAAATTGATAACGGAAACTACTTCAGACATTTTAAGTACACAACTATCTCGGTAATATCAATATTATCAAAACATCATCAATGATTTAATTCCACTAAAGTGGTTTCTAATACTTAAAAGGTCCACATTATATTTCAAGAAAAAGAATTTCAAATATGAATAATAATAATATAGGATTCAAAATCATTTAAAGACATTACTTTCAATAATAACAATTAATATTGGCGTATAACAGGGAACTAAATTTTAGTAACAATCTAAAGAATTCAATTTTGTTACGCTTCTGTTTTGTTGAATCCAAAACATTGCGTGTTAAATATCGTTCGTTAACAAATCGTACAGTTGATTGGAGCATTCCCGTTTCTCTGTACAAAATTTACAAGATGACTAATATTTAAAACTGTAGAATAAACAAACATATTATAAATACCTCATAGTTGATATATTGTTTCCGCCACTCTGGCGTTATATGAGCGCTTAAATGCTCCGCGAACTTCATGGTTCAGTCTTATGCGTCTGTACCACAAGAATCGCGAAAAAACACTGCAACCGAGTTTAACTCAAGTGACCAATAACCGCGTATTATGCATAAGAAGTTTGTTTTATGATAATAGAAAAACGATGATCTAATCACACACTAATGCTACGAAGCGAAATCACTGGAATGTTTATGGTCACGCATTTATTAATCTACCTATTGAATACAATAACAAATTACTAAATTCGAATAAAATAATTCCAAATATCTTAGATCTGCTGATAAACTCTGACAGATATCACAAACTGGATTTGTAGTGACAGTGTGACATTACAATGACATTTGAGTGACGGTTATGCGTGCGTTCGGATAATAAAAACAATGCACTATGAAAAGTTATATTTCTGTCATTTTGATATTGCCTGATACATACCTACTACGAACCGCTTGCTAAAGGATTTTAAAACAATCTGATATAAGTAGAATTATTGTATAATAAGCGACAATAATAAAAACATTTTAATGTAAGACTAAGTACTGAAGTAATCCAAGTTTTTCTTACTAGTACAGTCTAAACCTTTTGGCAACTTTTAGAAATAATAACATTTATATTTTTGCTTTTTTCTATTAAACACTAACTTAGGCTGCTAGCTAGGTATATTGAAAGCCCTACGAAATACATGTGATAACATGCTGGTTATGAGTAAACAAAAATCATTGAAACAAATTAGTTTGCATAAAAATAATTTTAATTGTTTTCCACATTATTTGGCTTTTGTTCTTCCGGACTAGCATCACCATTCAGATGACCGGGGAATACGTTGACGTCTAATTGTTCCGGTATTATTCTGGCCACCTTTCTTTTCTCTTTGACAAATGTTTTTGGACACTGCATCTCTGACCAACTTATTGGTATCATGTTGACGTCTACCGGTGATCCCTCAGCTTTCGCTATTACCACTCCAAACTCATTATCTGCCGTTGTCAGTGGGTAATGATGAATTTCAGTCACAGGAAGCTGATTTGTGATGTAAAGAAGTAATGTATTTACAAGATGATCGTAAGTATCAATATTGACTGAACAGAATAAATGTTCAATATAACTTTATGATTCAGTATAACAATAACCCATCCAAATACTGGTGTAATTTAAACTTAAATGTGTACAGTATTTGCATTATATCAAAGAATTACTAATAAGAATAGCGGTCTCCACTAATCAAAAAACGTACTGTGCAAAATTGATGATTATCAAATGGAAAACCTATTTTAAATACATTGAGCCTTGGACTTTGAAAGTAAACAAATATAATGTCATAGTGATAAGAGTTGAACCATACGACATATCTATAATAATTAATCAGTTGATTTATAAAATTATTATTATTATTCCACGACAGTTGCTAATGGGGTCATTACATGTGGTCCCTAGAAGGGTAGGCAGAAAGCACCGAGTGCCAAATATCTCTGTCCTAACAAACTTGACATGTTTCATCTACATTATTAAATAAATACAATAAATACATATCCAGGAATGGATAAAAGTTATAAATATTATCTGTGTCCTATTACCTATTGTTACCTATTGTCTACCTATTGTCTACCTATTGTTACCTATTATTACTTATAGTATTACCTATTGTCTGTGTCGAATTGTTCTAATTGATATTCTTGTCTATGTATCACTGTGCCTAATCCTTCTTCTAATTGTCTGTGGTTTGTTATATATTATCAAATAAAAATAAATTGTATATAGCTTCTGCCAGTGTTTTTCAAATTTAAATCTTATATGAATGAAAAAAAAAATTATCATTGCAGATATGATCAAAGTATAGACCTATTAAATGTATAAAAAAAAAAAGTATCATAATATAGACCTATCAAATGTGCTCTGTGAAAAAGGATACTACTTTAGCAAGTATGATGTCACCGGGCCGATAACATTTATATGGGTCCACGTTAAGCTTATCGTTAAACCTGATATCTTCTTTCTTGATAATGCCTTTATATTGCCTGGTCAGTACGTCCGAGTTCACACATAGTATGGTACAGCTGACTAACCTTGGGTTGACCACCGTCACCCTCGCCGTAACAACGTCACCAGTTTTTGGGAGTATACTTGGTGTTTTTGGGCTTTCAACTGATATTATTGTTCTCTGAAAGTAAGCATGAATTATAATATAAGGATTGATCTCACAATAGCTGTACCTATTTTTATTTCAGTCTTGCGTTTATTTATACCACATGGATATGAGAGAGGTGCATTGCGTACGGAATTATGTGTACTCTTTACTGTTTTATATTCATTTCATAATATTAAAGTCCTAGCTATTTATTACACAATACACTTACCTTATCTATATTAAAATTAAACACATTTTTAGGTTACCTGTGTACCTTCATCTTTGCTCAGTTTGAAAATGCCTGCAACGCTGGCGTATATGTATCCCATAATTTCGTTAGTTCCGTTGCCGGCAGCGATTTCATCATTACATATACTTAAACGCATTCCCGGTATACAAATTTCGCCTACATTATCCATTTTATGTTCACTTTTACGTTTTGTTTTCACCTTAATATTATAAATGTTATTGAATAAAAAAAACAGCAATAAAATATCGTACAAATTTTGAATTCAAATTAATCGTTGCTAAACTAAAATTCCAAAGTATTTTTACTAAAGCGGATCGATTTGTTTATCAACAAGAATCATGGATCTTAAATTTTGAAGCTCGATGACATTATGTCTGATTTCGATAATGACAGACTGAGTGTATAATCTGTTTTGACAGATTTAGATCGTAACACATCACTGTTTAGCGGAATATAATTGTTAAAAACGTTTTTTTTTTTTTTTTTGCTTAACTTGAAACGTCAAATTATTATCATAGATAATAAAATCAGGCCATATCAAACAATATGCTTGTCTTTATCTTTAACAGATGTAAACTAGACATAAAACCATCCACTCATATTCCTCGTATAATAGTAACTAATGATTGATAATTACAAAAAAATATTGCATTCAACTGATTCAGATTTACAGTTGTTAAACTGATAATGTACCATGTAAAAATCAAACACCGATAGGTAAATTGCATCACTAGTTCAGACGTGTCACCGGTTTGACATTTGACATGTCGCCCGTATTGCTTGCTTGCGTATGATTTTGTTTGAGGTAGAATTTAATTCTAAATTACTGTAGATACTGAGTTGTAAGGGGAAAAATGTTAACGAAGTTTGAGACTAAGTCTGCGCGGGTAAAAGGTATATCGTTCCACGCCAAACGACCGTGGGTTTTGGCGAGTTTACACAATGGTGTGATTCAGCTATGGGACTATCGTATGTGTACATTATTAGAAAAGTTCGATGAGCACGACGGCCCCGTGCGTGGCATATGCTTCCACATCCAGCAGCCGCTGTTCGTATCCGGTGGCGACGATTACAAAATCAAAGTAAGCACATTATTCCGTCGAACAGGATGTACATATCGCCAAATCATGTTTCTTGTAACTTGTTGAGTTTAATAGCTAAAAACATATACTTACATTATAATACATAGTATCGTTGTATATTTGTTTCCCCCTATTTCTATGATTAAAATGATAGAATTTTAACTTACATGTTCTTGATAATATACAAATCTTCAAAGAACAAACCTTGGGATATTTATAAAGTAATAGCTGCGCCTCGCCACGTTACCTGCGTAGAGTTCCAGTCTGAAGATTTGTCAGGAAAAAAAATATGCAGCGTTCATTCCCAGGCTTCAAATATTCTAATTCTATTACACTCGGCCAAGTGGTTTGACTGTTGTGAAAGCTTAACAGACAGATGGACTGATAAAAGCTATTTTAGCATTTACAATATTAATATGGATAGTATAATGTTTTGTATGGTGTGTGAACTTTACCAAACGACACTTTCTCTTAAAACACTCTCTTTATGAGAGTAGACCTGAGTCCAACAGTGGAAAAAGAACCATAGAATCTCCAGAAACAATTGTCCTGCTATAATTTTTTTTATTTACGTTTATCTAGCAACATTTGAATTGTCTACATTATATGATAGCCCAGTACCTCCCTACGCTCTTGTCTTATGTAAATGTCTGTCTGAGAGAACGGAATAGTTACAACAAGACTGTTTAATTAATTTAACGTTCAGCACATGGTTTTATACCAATATATTGATTATTTTCCTAGGTATGGAACTACAAACAAAGAAGATGTCTGTTTACTCTGCTCGGCCACTTGGACTATATTCGCACAACATTCTTCCATCACGAGTATCCATGGATATTAAGCGCCTCCGATGATCAGGTGAGTTAATATGAATTTTCATTAATACTTAAGTTTATTTATTTATTCGACAGTTTTATTATATGTATAGATATAGATATGTTATACTGTAAAATTATCTTGCCCAATTTTTTCCTTCACAGACAATAAGGATATGGAACTGGCAGTCTCGGCAATGCATCAGTGTGTTGACCGGCCACAATCACTATGTAATGTGCGCTCAGTTTCACTCCTCCGAGGACCTCCTCGTCTCTGCATCTTTGGACCAGTCTGTCCGCGTGTGGGATTTCTCCGGACTGAGGAAGAAGAGTGTGGCTCCAGGGCCCGCGGGGCTAGCAGACCATCTAAGGAATCCGCAGTCCACTGACTTATTCGGCCAGGTAAAATGGCCATGTTAAATGCTATGCACGTTTGCTTATAAATGCACCCCACTTGGACGTACCGTTGAAATGGTATTAAATGCACCTTTTTCTTAGTTATTGCTATTATGATTTATGAAGCTTGAAATGTGGTCATGCTTTAATAGTTCAATTAATTTCATGTTTATTTTTATTACCCTCATGTATTTACTAATATAACATAAAGATCTATTGTAAAAAGTAATACTGTCATACTTTGTTTGAATTAATGTATGTAATTATGTATTTATGGAATAAATTCCTAAATAATACTGTACATTAATAACATACCACATCTGAATCAGTATACATATTTATTTATCTGTGGCGTTTTAAAATAAAACATAACCATTGTGATTATATTTATCAGCTATATTTAGTTTAATGAAATACCCATTTTGTGTGTGTTTGCATGTGTAGTTTAAAGTTAGTAATGTTTGTGTGTCTGTGTGTGCATTTTGACGATCACAGATCCGCGGCGATCCGTATGATAGCAGCATCATCAATATTGGTGCTGGAGCTATTGAGTTCCAGGTACTAGTACCTATTTGTCTGCAAAGCATTTTGTTTTTGCTTCGGTTCGATTTATATTTAGGTTTTGAATTGTTCGTAATATGGCTTGGTCATCACCTACCATCATGTCAGGTCCCTAACGGGGTAAGCAGAAAGAACTGAGTGCCAAATATCTCTGTCCTTACAAATATGGTTATCACAACACAGGTATTTAATAGACTAATTTGTAATTGGATAGCCGTGTGTGAAATTGTTCTCAATTATTAATAAACTTATTTTATATTCCATAATATGTGTAAGTCCACCATTCGCTATTCGACCAGAAGAGTAGTCATACCAATGTATGCTAGTGGAGAATATCGACTGCAGCAATAAACAAAGTCGGTAGTGAAAAAGTGTCTTCTTTCAGTACAGCCAAATGACACTCAGCCAAATGACATTCAGTACAGCCACTTTGTTATCGAGCGCCACGAAAACATCCGATTTATTTCCAAGTAAAAAACATAGAAAATGTCCTTTTTAAAACTTAATACTTTGTGAGGTCGAAGATATGGATATTGTAAGACTTCTAATGCAATAAAACAAAATTGGCCAAAATGTAGTACAGACTATGTTAATAGCTGCAGTCGATGTATCCATTTGTCGAGTTGTTCTCTGACTCTCTCTCTGAGCGTGGTGTTGTTTCCAGGCGGATGCGGTGGTTAAGCACGTGCTGGAGGGCCACGACCGCGGCGTCAACTGGGCCTCGTTCCACCCCACGCTGCCGCTCATCGTGTCCGCCGCGGACGACCGGCAGGTGAAGCTCTGGAGGATGAACGACTCCAAGGTGACAAGACTTTCATTGTAACTACATATTAGCAATGCACAGTTTTACATCGGATTATTTGTTGATATTAATTTTCGTATGTTAAATGAATGGTTAATAATATTTTAATATTTGGAAGGCGTCCTATAAGAAGGCCAAGCGAAGAGTACCTCTAACAGGCGAACATGTAACTATAACGACTTTGATGAAAGTAGAAGAGCCTTGTGACATTACGGTTATTAAAATTATTTAATTACAAATGCCATTTAAGAAAGAATTTTTATGTAGGAATATAATGATAATTTTCTTGCAAGTGTTATTATGTCCTGCGCTTTTGTTTTTATCTATGTATAATGTATATGTCTCTGTATTCAATCCCATGCAAATAATATGATCGTGGGCCGGTTAACCGATTTAAAACCGCTTACATCCTAATACTCATAGGAACTCCACGGTGCAAACGTTAGCGTGATTCAGGACGCCGCGTAACGCCATCTGCTGGCGGCCATACACATTACGATAGTACATAGTGCTCGGTGCTCGGTTTCGGCAGGCGTGGGAGGTGGACACGTGTCGCGGCCACTACAACAACGTGTCGTGCGCGCTGTTCCACGCGCGCCACGAGCTCATCCTGTCCAACAGCGAGGACAAGTCGATCCGCGTGTGGGACATCACCAAGCGGACATGTCTTCACACCTTCCGCAGGGAGAACGAACGGTCGGTGGCCGTGATATGTATATCAATCTATATCAAACTGCTCGATAACGCACTCTTGTGAGCGCTGGAGGCTATCAAGTGGGGTGGGGGGGGGGGGGGGGGGGGGGGGGTGGGGGTGGGGGGGGGGGGCGCATTTTCAGACTTGTTAGAACTTTCTAAAAATTCATTGGTTTCGAGGGGGACAGAAAAA
>DWUN01003767.1:0-11603 GCA_018249975.1 Passova gellias
TAACAAGTAATGTTGGCAAAACTGTCGGTGAAATATAAACGAAGCCGCAACAGTTTGATCAGTTTTTCATCTTAATAATCGTTAGGTTATGTAAGGGGGTGACATATTTACTTTTTTCTTACTTGCTTACACACTTTAGACGGGACTTACTAATTGCCGGAATAAAAAAGCTATTAACTTATTAGATTTGATAATGGCCATTTTATTGACTGATATTTCTACATATTTCTTAATCGTGCCAATTCTGTTTTAGAATGTTCTTTACAAATTTCTAAAAAGGAATTTTTGATGGAACTAATTGTAATTCTTGGACATTAGCTTAGCACTGTACACTTCAGACATATAAAATTGTTACTACTATAGCAGTGTTAACAGCATCGTAACGTTTACGCCTTAAATAGTATCATAGGTGCACATAGTCAGTCGCACGGAAAATGATGCCATATAGAAATCACTTACAGTTTTATATCCTACATAAAGCGTTCATCTAACTTTATGGCTTCAGTTTCTCCAAGGATAATGTTTCAGGGAAAACTTAAGGCAGGTTCATTAAATAAATGCTACACATAAAGCCGTAAGCCGGGGATGATTCTGATGTTTTAAGTTAGAGGTTAACGGAGCGCTGCCAAGTTTAGGTCTTCTAATTCATAGGATTGCTAAGATCAAAGGCTATCGTATATATCATCCTGCCAAAAGCATACCGACCACCCTATGGATTTGTTTGAAAGTAAGGTTTTCGAGAGATCTGGTATTAAAATTATTTTATTAATTAATTAGTTAAACAATATTCTGCTTCGCTCACAATTAGCGACAAAATTACTTTAACTCGTGTACTTACAATTCACCATAATCACGTAGAAATTCAATTTTCAAAAGTTAATTTACTTAAGTGCATTAGCCGAGAATTTCCATTAAAGCGGCACTCTCAAAAATTACAATGCAGGTGGTATTTTACAAAAATGCTAACAATGTTCAGTGAAATTGCAGTGAAACCGGGGCGAGAAGCGCGCCGTTGGCGGTCGGATACCAGTAGGTTTTAGCTTGTTTAATTTAACATAGTTTTACTGTTCCGTAGGCCGCCGCGGCATCTGGCTTAGCAAAGTTTTGTGTGGCTACTAACTACGACACGGCTCTATACAACAATTCTCCCGTATAAACTATTTCCGTTATTAATCTGCATAATTGTCTATTACATATAAAAGTGTACCGCCGCCTTTTCTAAAACGTGCTCGGAAAATATCGTTTTAAGTTCGCACACGGAAAATTTCTAAACGGGCAGGAATCCTCTGCGACCGCAGTACGCTGAATAATTAATTGAATTGGTATACGCTGTTAGCAACTCATATGCATAATGGGAATGAAAGAGTGGGGGAAAATTGTCAATTAATTGTTCCCAAAAGAGGAAAACGGTAACAAAGTTTGTTGCCGAAAAGGCGTACGGAACATTTGGATGTCCTTTATAGACCGTAGGCATAACTGAAGTTCGTTTCGGTAAGCCTTTCGCCTTCTGTACGTAGAATACATAATTATTTACTTGATAAGGATAGCTTTAGTGTGTTGCTTTGTTTCTTATTCGTATAGAAATTGTACCGTTAGGGCATAGGAAGGGAAGCCTTTTATGCCAACTTATTAGACGCTGTGTTGGAAATACATACAAAACGTAAGTACTTAAAATATGGATTAGGTTTTAATTTATACGTTTTTTACATAGATTTTTTTTTGCTTAAATCACCGCTGGATGAGAATTCTAAATCCAATACCTGAAATATTATAATATGAATACTGCATTGAGACTTTTATCTAGACATTTTATAATTCGTTACATACAGTTAACTGCAGTGCAAATATTAAAACTAATGACTGTACCAATTAAGTAAAACAGGCATTGATTTATTTATTTATTTACAGAAATATTTGTAAGATAACAGTTTCACACCAATGCTTACAAATATATTAAAATTAACGATAAGTGATAATAAAAAATTAAAATATTAATAATAAAAAAAAAAATTAAGTACATAATATTTGAAAATTAAAATAATAAATTAGCTTTAATAATAATTTATTCCTACTATCATTAAATACGTCGGCACTCTGGACATTTTCATTATATGTATATTATATTGATTAAAATTATACAAAGCATTTATTCAAATTGATTTATAAATTATTACTTTCACTTACAGTGTACATTTTCCGGCTCATTTCGCGGCGCTTAGAGTTTATAAATTAGCCCGTATGGTGAGGGTTTTACCAGCTATTGTATCTAGAATTTCATTTAACAATCCCAGGTCGACAATATCCTAGTCGTGGAATTTAATGGTCCGTAAAACGGTCTCGATTAAAACTGCCGTCTATATAGATAGGTTCCGTCGTTTTAGTATGTGGAGCTAACTTTTAATGAGTTTATGAGTGCCCTCCCCGCTATCTAAGCTTGGACTGATGGCCCGCGCAAACCATTTATTTTGAAGGATGGGTTGGTTTAAGTGTTATGAGGTTAAGGGCAAATATATTCAAGGTAAAGTCAATTACTTTTACATACTTTTAATGGCAGTCTTTAGCACAAATATCAAACATTATTGATTTCTTACAATTATAAAGAGGAATGCAGACCCATGTATACCACTATATGCAATTAACATGTTGTCAGATTATAGCACAGCTTCTGTGTAAAAGTCGATTTACCTGACATAATCTTTTTTTGTAGTAAACAGTTTTTTTATACTACAATATAAAAATAAAAAACGAATTATCTGTAACATTGTTGACTTACAACTGTGTCGCGGGAATATCGTGATATTACGTACAAGAAGTGGTATCACGAATACATCAAAACAGAATCGATACGTAGGTACGTAACTGCGGGCTAGTTAGTGAAGTAACGAGGGGATCGTACCGGTGGCAGTTAGTGGAGTTCTCTCAACATCGGTCCATACTCGTATATTTAAGATGTCACGTACAAGTGTTGCAGAAACAAGGTGCAGAAAGTTGGACAGCGCCGGCACATAAATCAGGGCGGGAGTGCGGCAGCTGGCAGTTCGTGAATAGTTCTGTCGGGTAGCCACCGCGTATGACATTCGATTACGCTTATGCCGCCAGAAAAATGTTTCTGCTATCTATGTCCTCTCCAACTTTGAAATGCAACACAGGAGCAAGTGCTTGAATTTCAATCGAAATGCGCTTTCTACGTGACACACTTTGATTTCTATCAATCATGTTCTCATGAACAGTAAAAAATTGTTCTGATTTTCTCTTTACGTTACGGCCTCCTAATTGGAATTTACGAAAAGAAATCGAATTGAAATAGATAAAGAAAAAATTTGAGTACTACAATTCCTTACAAAATGAATTGATATATTTTTTATTTTGTAATTTATGTAGCAGAATTGTGAGAGGCAAAATGTTGGCAGGTTTTTTACATAAAGAAATGTGAAGAAAATTGCAACCCCCCAGCTGCTTAAAGTCGAACGTCTTTATCTTTGGCAGATATAATAAAACTCGTAGCTAGCTATAACAATTTCAAATTTGACGAGTTTTGGAGCAGCAAGATAAGCACATACGTTTCCTCTTATAATAAAATAACAACGTCAGGGTTATGAAATTTTGCTAATGTGTTCAAGACTGTTTATTATAAATTTGTAGGTATTTCGTTTCACATTAATATACATTTGTTTGACATTTTCTAATTAGTGCAAAAATGCGCTTGGCATTTGATAACAATGGCGCATGTTATTGTGAAGACGTGCACACTCGTCTCGTTAGACAAACAGGAACGTAATAACTTTTAATGATTCAACTATTCGGTGAATGTAGTAAAGTTTATTCGTATTCGAAATTGTGGATACAACGGAAATCATTTCGCCATGTTTGCATAAAATGTAATAGCAGATTGCGGCCGTGCGGGGAAGTACTATCAACGATTCGCATTGTGCCATCTGCTCACATTTAGATCCCTTATAAAATGTTACTGCGCATTTTCACACGTGGATATGACCGGGCCTCGCGGTTATTTCGAAATGTTGCCTTTTTATGACATTAATGGAACATACTGTTCAGCTTCACATATATTTTTCTATAACAGTCGGTACGCTGTAACCACTTCAACAACTCTATATATTAGAAGCAGAGCACTTCTTTCCGTCCTAAAATGTAACACGAATTTTCCCGGCGTTAAAAATGTAATGTAGCAAATTTGTCAACGTGACTAACCCGCCTAAGATATTTTGCGCAGTGACAGTGACAAAATGTTTTATTCAAAATTATCATTAAAAAACATGTTATTGTTTTCTATTGAATCTAATATTTTTGAAAATTGTTGCATTGAGTTATCTTGCAAAACATAGCTACTTCATTGTTATAATAATCAATTATATAACAAAAGGGAGTTTTAATCTTTTATCATTCATCAGTTTAATTTATCAATTTAGATACATAGTATACAGACATGCAAAACCATGTTTCAACAAGGTCAGTCAGCAAAACGAAGTATTACTTATAAGATACCTAATGTTTATATTTAACTATCCACTTTAGTAATATACGTAACCTGCAAGGAGATTGTGCAAATGACCATATAAATCACATTGACTGACGTTAAATTGACATATCGAAGTCATAAATCAAAGGGGAATACCATAAGAGAACAAGTTTTGACAAGGCACTTAGTGCGAACCAGGGACAAAGTGGGTTCAGTAAATTTTACTCGCTCTCAAGGAACACGTACGTAGATGGCTACACAGTAGGCCTTTACCGGTACTTGTACCATTAAATGAACTTACAGGAAAATCACACAAATTATATTTTAAATAAGAAAATAAACAAAATAACATTTTCGTGTTGGTACTATTAAAGATGATTTGTCCTAACAAATAAATAATGTATCAAGAAATTCTGGAGGAAAAAAATATACGTATAAAATATATACAAAAAAATACATATAAAATTAGGTATCTATGTACAAGTAGGTACGATTATTGTTCAGATTTTGATTACGTCACATTATTTGATTATTATTTGAATTTAACACTCACGAATGACATAGTAATTTATTACCTACAATTAAAATAAGAATGTCCAAAAGCTTAATAACCTGTTCTGTAAGCAAGATACTGCAAAAAATGTTTAATGTAAATAAAGGAGTTAAGACAGTTCTGAAATCTTAGTTAATTCATTATTGGTAACGCAATTGGCCGTCTAACTTTCAGAACGACTTCAAGAGTTCGACCAAACGTCTGTTTTAGAATTATTACTCGTTAATATTTATAGAATCCATTTATTATCGCGCTATAAAATATTATTTCGTCAATAAGATATTTTTTATTATAAGATACGTCATATCAAAAATCGATTTATTATTTACTAGCGTTTAAGGTTGCGCTCCTCAGCGGAGGTTAACGCTCCGTACATTATACGTATCAACATGTAGGATTGATTGGTGATGACTGGCTGGATGTTTGAGCGGAATATTGAAGCGTGGATTGATGGATGAAAAATAAGTGAGATGGAAGTGGTTTAATGCAGTAAGACATGGTGTACTGTTATTGTTTATTATCAACAACAAAGTGAAGAAGACAAGTAGATACTCGTAATATTGTCAGTTTTAACTAAAATGTAAATTAAGTTATTTAGTTACTTTTCGTTAACTTAATATTGTTTTCCAAATCCAAATGCTTTCTCTGTGTAATAATATTAAAACAAATTTATTGACTATAACCCTATCACTTCCATTGCTGAGCATGGGTGTTGTAGCGTACAGAGTTTAGGTCTGGGGCTTACTCCATCCTTTGCTGATGGGCTTAGAATCAGCATAGTAATAAACTCTCGAATATTTTTTTATTCCACTTCTAAAGTTTTCCGACAAAGTTTACAGATTGCATGACGATCGTTATAATTAGACCGTAATTTCGTAAGGACGAAGCATTGGTCCGCTCGTAAAAAATCATCACTAGTGCTCAACTTCGAGTACTTACAATATCTAGTGCTGGCTAGCTGGTGCTCATGGACTTAGAGATCTTTTACTAATGCTATATAATGGGAAGGTTATCGGAACAATTAGTTGAATTGTATCCACTTAATACTCTTTGTAATTGTAAAATTGTTTGCATAATGCTAGCAGACAAAATAAGAAAGTTCTTTATCGTGATACTTGCGTGGCATATATAAACAGACCCTGAAATCTCAATTGTAGAAATCCGAATCGTGGCCTTAATAAGCAGTTATATGTTATATTAGCAGAATGTTTGCGTAGAAGGTATTGCTGGGTGGAATTCTTTTAGAATATAAAATCGCTTTAACGGACCGTAAACGGGTAGGTTCGTGGTAAAGGTCAGCGGGGGAGGTTACTGTTTAAACGACCTTGTGGATGTTAACTAAAACACGTCGGCGGGCTGCAACCGTTTTCACGTCCCACTGCTGGCCACTGATTTCTTTCGTAACTATGAAAAAATACACGCCCAATTATATTCAAATCGCTCATTAGGATATAGGGTTTTAACATCCCCTGCTGAGCGAACATCAGTTGCGGATGTAGCAGCGATAATATAGCTGTATTTCTTACAGACAGATAAGTAATACATTATCCTGTGTAATACTGTACATTAATTTCACATACTAATGATGGCAGTCGTTTTAATACCAACGGCATAGTTACATGTATACCTAATATTGTATAAAAACTTTTCGTACTAAAAGGATAAACCCAAAGGTAACAAAAAGACCAAAGTATATTGATCAGAAATATACACGTACGAACGCAAGTCGTTAAGCAAACAGTTAACTTTATTACGGAGTGAAGAATATTGATATTTAATGTAATATATACCTAGAATCATCCCGTGGATGTATATGAGTTGAGGTCGCATCAAGTAAAAAGGCTACATTCTGATTTGTTACTCCTACAAGACAAAAGTAAATGGGAATTGTCCTTAATTGGAATTGTAAATGAGTCTTGAGGCGCTTTCTTGTCGGTTGAACGCCCGTTCCACCATCTCAGTAGAATAAACTGTGATGATTTCATTTAAATTAATTCCGCTCCGTACGGGAGGACGGCGGTCGAGAAGTTTAAATTGTGACTTGACTGGTTCGTTTGTACTGATTTTGTTCAGCTCACAACGAGACACCCGTTATTCATTTTCATATTCTTTAAGCAGATACATTTTTAAAATAACAAGTTGAAAAATTTGATAATTCATTGTTATACTTATTTCATAACATACGAGTATACCTATGTATTGATATATATATGCATAGTGTTATAATTTTTTAGCCGTGATCACAACTTAATATCGAACTAAAATTATCCGTTTTCTATGTTTCACTTACAGTCCGTGCAAAGATTACCCGTGACGCGGGTTCCATCGAGAAATAATGATAAGGACACAAACAGTCGAGCTTTAAGGATACATATCTAAATTCATAACTCAGACATCTACATCTACACGGTCAGGAAAGATCCCAGAATTCCCCGTATAGTCACAATTACCTAGGACTGAACTATG
Source organism: Passova gellias (assembly GCA_018249975.1). Lineage (NCBI taxonomy): Eukaryota > Metazoa > Arthropoda > Insecta > Lepidoptera > Hesperiidae > Passova > Passova gellias. Next base: position 7,497 of record DWUN01003767.1, read on the forward strand.
CTTTTATATCGTGAAATCTAAAACTTTATTTTTTATCAGTTTATCAAATCATTTTATAATCATCAAACCCTTTCAAATTACACAGTTCGATGTGGTCACTTCGCAGAATGAGACCGATAAAATTGACTGACTAAGTCAGCTATGTGAGCCAAGCCTTCTTTTTCCTTTGTGTCTTCCTTCACTCTTAAAAGTACAAGGTTGAATTATAAAACCATTTCACTTAAATACATAAATTTAAAAGTCTATTTACTCCTTTACCTAACTACATATAAACGTATATTTATTTGCAAAGTCCATTTCGATCCCAGCGGTCATATGTAATCTGAAAACGAAATTAATAAATTAGTTAATCGGAGGTTAATAAGGTTAATTAGGTTAATTAGTTGATTAATTAATATTTAATCGGAGGTTAATTAGGTTAGTTGGAGGTGGTAGAACCTGTATACAGTTTTCTGCTGTGACGAAATTGTTTCTGCAATTTGTGTTTCAGTTTGAAGGGTGTGGTTGCCGGTCCACGCGTATACCAGAGGCGGTCATCTCAATCCTCAAGAGTAGTGACGCATCTGCGACGGACTTCTAATAGGGCGGATACTAACGAGTACTAACTGCACTTACACTAACAAACACTAACCGGACTAATACTACTAATAGTCCCATTCCTGCAGTCCTGTTACTAACGTATACTGACCAACTAACTTTTATTAACACCTATTAACTGAATTCACACTAACAGTCCCATCCTTACAGTCCTATTAGAGGTCCGTTGCACATGTCCATAGGCGGGAGCGGCCACTTGTGACTGTTGCCTGTTCGTTCGCTACTCATAGTATAAAAAAAAAATCAATATTCATAATATTGCGATGACAAGAATGACACATCATAGACAAATATATTTTGCCTACTCCTTATCTGTATCTGTAACAGTTATGGAGTTTACTTTCGAACATCAATACTGGAGAATTCATTCACATGCATAGCACCTTCGTCACTCTTTGACACGGGTCAGATACATTAGTCACAGCTGTGTTAGACATGTACGTTCGTTACATGCGGTCAAGGGAAAAAAATGTTTACTCTCTACAAGTTTCCCTTTATAAAACTTACAGTCATACACTACTATATAAGAAGTGATGACTGGCCGTGCTGCTTGTAATAAACGAGTTGTTGGAGCCATGTCTAATTATTTTTCGAGTAAATTCTCTGTAATATCTCTCATCTAACAGCTTGCAGTAGACTACCACCATCATTCTCGCAGTCACTTACATAAGTAACACTATCATATATTTAAACGTGTGTCAAATAATTATTTACCAATGTATGTTTATTTTAATGTATTTGTCGATGTTTTTGCGCGAAGATACATGTACTAGGAGTTATTTCATTTTTACAAAAAAATACCCAAATAGAAACAACTCGTGGGTTTACAATTCAACAATAAAATGTTAAAACATACTATTTAACAATGTATATACAATTATCATAATTATAAGCAAAGAAAGACTCTTTTACGATAAATTTGATATAATTAAACGCTTTCTTACTTGAATAAAAAATATTCAAGCATAAGTTTATTTTCTGACAAATAGAGTCAATCTACCGCTGCTCTAGCTACTCTACATTTCATTCAAAGCACATTTTTCCGAAGCTTTACGCTGTCACGGTAGTGTTATATCTAAATATTTATCTTTGTAGTAGAGATCTTGCTATTATTAACCAAATAAGTTAAAATAGATCAGTCAAAGAAACTGGTATAACAATAACAATAACAACATCTTTGACCTTTATGTAGGTCGACCAAAATATATACGTATCAAAATGAGCCTTTTCAATCTAAATAAAAACTTTTATAAACGGTCGGTTCTACGTAAATCCATCGATAATAATACAAGTAAAACAATAATACAAGTAAAACGGACCTTCCGCCAACAGGCGTGCTAAATTGCGCCTCTGTTTGGCAGTTGCAATAGATAAAACTAGCATCTAGAAGGATTACGCTCTTAACCCTATTATCGACTAACTGAAATAAACCTCGTGAGAAATTGGCTACTTTTCAGTTCTCCACTTCTGTTGTGTAAATAAATGTAGTGAAATCATCAGAAAATGAAGCACGTATTCGTATAATACTTTCGACCAATGTCTACACATACAACCTAATAACCTGAAATTAATTATTTTAGACTAGCTATGCATAAATTGTATGAAAGGCTATTTTTATATTAAGCATAAGCGTTTACATAACGTCAGTTACCTCGAAAAGTAATATTTAGAAATTCTTCGAATGGTGTCTACGATATCGATAAAGAATATAGACATATTGTCGAACAAATTAACGTTAACAATATTTTAATGGCGAACTGCGGTCGCAATTCCAATGTTATGTCCGAAAATAGCAGTATTATAAGAGATGTAACCATATTCCTTTTCAGTAAAACTGAATCGTGGCACGATTCCGAGCAATTGAATGAAAATGATGCCAATTTGTACTTCTCCCTATTTGACAACGAGGATCCATTGTGAAAGAAAATCGCGTGTGCACAACAAAAGCTCCTGTTGTTTTTTGTTTGTATTAAGGAGGATAAGAAGCTGTCTGGATCGGATATTTTACGACTTTGCTCAGCTGAGAATGTTTTCGTCAAAATTAGCTCTCATTTAATATTTAGAAGCACTTTTATCAATAACAATGGATACGGATAAACTATGCCTAGAACAATTAAACCATTAGATGTTAATAATACATCTTAATATTTTGTGGGTCCCAGTAAACTTATGCTAACTAACTTAGAACACTACGAATGATATGTCACTTAGTGCTATACATCGTTTAAAACTTAAATGCAGCGGCGATGTTCTTCTGGGTCTTAATGTGACATTTTAAAGTGAAATGTGTACTAGGGATATTTTTATCAATGAACACACATACATACAAGTGTCACTATGTGTTAACCACGTTTGACGGTTAATACAATTGCAATATTGTTTCGGTGTTTTCATTTTCGGGTGCGATAAAATTAAGGAATGTTTTTTATACTAACGTATCACAGCCGGCACTGGAAATAGGCTTTGACACAAATATGTAAACTGCCCTCAGTGTATGCATGAACACAAACACAAACTCATGTATATGGTAATGCACAAGGGAACAAATTTAGTTGTACGTACTCATAGCGTTGCTTCGGTTGTATTTGTGACAGTAGCTGCCTGCACTTGCCGACGTAATACATTCGTACAGTATAACTTCAAATCTCCGTTAGTAACCTACACTAAGTTAAATTGAATGTCAGAGAGCTTGCAATCGTGGATTCAGCAAATACCGGTTCATAAGTATTGAATGAACGGAATCCTTAAGAAAATCCAGCAGTTTCTCTCGTCTACTGTAATTTTAGTTTAGCTTTCCCGGCTCGCTAGTTTCAAAAAGTATAGAAACTTATACTAAAGTTTTTAACGTTTTGTTCGCCATGTTTTCGAAGAAATTTTAAGATATTACACTTTATTTGTTTAGTCTTTTAGTAACATGTGATATTTGTTGGAGTTGAAATCGGAATATATTTTTAAATTTCAAGATATTATACTTACTTACTATATACATAATTTAAGAATGAATTTTAGCTCTAATGTATCGTGTCTAGAAATAATTTGCAAGTCTAATATTGTAGTATTGATGTACATGAGGAAAGTACAGGAGAAAGGAAATATTCATTAACTGTAAAGGAGTGTCATAGTTTAGAAATAGAACCGTTCAACACTCATGTGACGGGAGTACAATACATCTCGGTGTACTAACGTGAACAGAACAGAGGAGTTATGTATACGTACCTGCTTCGCAAATTCACTGTCTAGAATGGGATATTCACTGAATTGTTCTCATTGTAAAGTAGTTACACATACCTGGCACCTATTTGCATGAATGGTGAGGTCCATTCAAGTTCAGTGCATGTGACAGTCGCGAGCAACCAATTGTACTACCGACGCTTTACGACGGAATGACATACGTACCTACAGTATAATGTAAACCGTTCTTCAAGTTGATAATATGTGAGAATGGCCATGACACGTCGTGATAAACTGTTTCGAAAATATAAACGTAACAGATGCGATGAAAATTGGTGT
>DWUN01003768.1:0-11601 GCA_018249975.1 Passova gellias
ATTAAAAAAAACCGCATCAAAATCCGTTGCGTAGTTTTAAAGATTTAAGGGAACAAGGGGACATGACAGACATGACAGAGAAAGCGACTTTGTTTTATACTATGTAAGAAGAAGATGTAAGAAGATACACCGTTCCTTAATAAAGTTTTTCTTTACTCAACTCACTTACTTCCAAATTGTTGAGACAGAGATAATGCGAGTTTCCCTCAATATTGATATATAGAAATGCCATTCAAAAGGAAAACCTGTTTTATTCCGTTATATTATTACATTTATTTTAAAATCAATATGCAAGGTTATTTAAGAAGTCAATATTCTTCCGAATTTGAAAATGTTGATTTCTGTTCGTACAAAATTGAGTATAAACATAAAAGGGCTATTAATATTTAAGCGAACCCGCGGGAAATTATAAGACCTAAATAAACTGTAAATATAAATGAACATTTTTTTTAAATTACAATAAAACACGTTACCGTGAACTTACTCCCGGTTCCAGTATACTTACAATTTAAATAAATAACTACACAGTTCGGCGAGCCCCTGAGAATTTCTTAATACTCCCTATTTTCTACCATTTTTTGTTCCCTTGTTGGAACTCCTCTCATAGTAAGATTGTTTTAGAGCCATAATCTATCACGCTTGTCAACTGTGGATTGGCAGACTTTACACAGCTCAAAAAATATTACAAAATTTATAACATCTCTATGGAGTGTAGGTTTCCTCATAATGTTTTCCTTCACCGTTGTATGTTCAATATTTAAATCTTTGAGATATAAAACTTACTTAATTTTGTAAATTCAGAGGTGCGTGTCAGGATTTGAACCTAGACTGCCAGAGTGGGAAACTGAAATCCAAACCACTGGACTATCACTGGTTTTCAGGAAGTTACATACGGACGCATAAATGAAGAAAAAACTTTGTTAAGTAGTTTGGAAATAAGTTTGCTTACTGTAATGGAATACTAAACTATATATGTTCATGTCCATAGTCTATACGTGGCTAGTAAATTTTCTTGGTTCAAATTAGTCTGTATTTGGTTTTAATATTGAAGCTAAAATTATTATTTGGCTGAAGCGTAGAGGCGTGCGAAATCCGATCTCAAGTGTTTGAAGCTTTTAGGGAGATTTCAAGAGGTCCTTCAATTGGTTTCGAAATTTTCGTTGCTCCTTAAAATCGTCGTGTTTATTTCGAAGGACGGGACATTTTTGTGTGATTGACGAAGGAAACGGGCATTCGTGTAACCTGATGTTAAGTGGTCACTGTAGTAAGTACTTTGGAAGAAGAATCTTTGAGGATGGTAATGCTACCTCACGTAAAATCTTTATTTGAATTTCCAATTTAACAACGTGAAATACGACGCTACGTTTATTTAATTTGATACGAAATTTTAAATCTAATTTTTATTAATTTAATAATTTTACTTTAATCATAGCTATATACAAAGGCTACAAGTCAAATGAAAGGCATAACGTAATTGCTGAAATACAGAAGCACACTCGAATTTAATACTAGCCATCGCTTAGTTAGGAACGGAATGCGCTTATGATTAGTGTTTACAGCAGTGCAGTACCAGTATTATTGCGAAAACATTGGTACCGTTCTTCGTATAATCATTAATACAGTAATACCGCTTATGAAATCATATTCAGGAACGATAAATAGTATCGTATTAGTCAGAGCCACTCGTATGAGTAACATGGAAGATAACTACACTAGACCGCGCTATCGCTGATAACAGAAGTGCAGCTACACGTAATATTCATGTTATGCTATATTTACAACTAGCTTTTATCCGTAGCATCATCTACGGGGAATCAGTGTGATATAATAGATTAAAAAGTTCGTATATTCAATAATAGTAAAGTTGAATAAATTGTTTATTTTTTTAATTACACCACAGATAGAATATAATAATTATTATAATAGCTATATCTGGGGACAATTCCACACACGGCTACCCGATTCCAAATTAGACAATCTAATGCCTGTATTATGCAATTTAATGCAATGCAATTCTGAATATCATCCTTATTTGAAGACTATATCATTAACTATTCTCATTCTCAGAGGCCACTCGGTTCGAGAAGTGAAATGGCTTTCTTGTGAGAGTGAATAAATTATAATTATTTTCTTTAACATTTCAAAATAATAATTATTAGGTTTTATTTCTATGTTAGATTAACTTATAATATTTTAAAGCTTGCTCAAGAAGGGCAACGGACGTCCCGAGGTACCTCGCCAGCGCGCTACAGCTAAAAGATTCATTGAAGTAATGACATATTTCGCTTTAAGATACGAACATATAACTTGAGTATTGTAACTATTGTTAACTAATTATAAGTACCACTACTAATACTACTGGTGTTATATAGAGAAGTAAACTTGTAAATATTATTATACCATTAGGCCAGGTATAAAGGGGTAGGCAGAAAGCAGCGACTACCAGATATTTCTATCCTTACAAATGTTACGTTCTATTGCTACATTCATCATTATCTTCATACATTCTTCCATTTGAGGAATAAGGAAAAATTATACATACCTACATACATTGCAAATATTTCTATTATTTTCTTATTTTATTACAGCGCTTCGAGGGACTTATTTTCATAAGATTAAAGCAATACCTTTTCTGAAGTGTTCGTGGTGAAATCTTTTATATTTTTGTGTTTCAGCAAGGTATGAAATACTTGAGAATCTCAAGAAAGTTGAGTGCGATTGTTATCAACATTTGGTCGAAAGGACTCTCGGCTGCAATATTTCTTAGGGTTGCCATATTACATAAAGTAGAAAGAAAATATTGCAAAAGTATGAAACAACAGGAAAGTAAGAGTTTTTAAATGTGTTTTTAAGCATTGAATGTACAGCGCTTTACTTTATTTTTATTACGGCAGAAAAATTTCAGAACTTTCACAAAGTATATTCAACAATATTCACGATTCATAATATTGATAAAATTTCCAATATTTGTAAAAAGTGCTGTTATAGTTAAATCTATTTTTAAGTAACATTTCTTCTCAGTACTGATATTAACCGACATGCGGATACAATATTGGAGATAAATTAAACTCATATAGCTACTTGTAATAGTATCATTATTGTCATATAAATTAATAATCATTTGTGATGTAGTATCTAACATCTGTAAGTGATAAAAAACATCGCTGTTACTAGAGAATTTTTATTGGTACTTCACACAGTCGATTCATATAATTTGCTATAACTACCAATAAATCTTTCATTTTTATTGCCTGTTTTATTGTTCATTTCATAGAGAGTTGTGGCCACTTTTAGGTACTGTAATGCAGTTTGGTTTCATAAAAAAAATATTTCACTTTAAACAATATTGTATTATCACCAAAACTATTACTTGTAAGTGGACTTAAGCAAGCAAACATGAATGTACCTACTCTTAGGTAATGTACTTTCAGCTATTAATATTTTTTGGCTCATATAGCGTTCTATTGCTGGAAAAGGGTCTCCGTTCATATGGAAAAGGTTCAGTCCACCCCAGGTTTGGGGCCATACGCTACCATGCTGGCTAAATGTGTGTTGGCTGACCTTACTCATCTCTGAGAACATTACTTAGAGCTGTAGAGTGTGCAGACTTCCTCCAGGTGTTGTCCTTCCCGGTTTTAGCGAGGGATATTTTTTAACGTACATAATTAGTTTAAGTCAGAGGTCGAACCTTAGACCCCGTAGTGGCAAGCTAGAACACAAATTACTAGGTTATTATTGGCTATTATTAAACACCTTTATATGATTAGAACAATTTTATAAAATATTGTTTTATTACGATCGAATGATGCTTAGAATTACGAGTAACATGCTCCGTACGCATACGGGTTTGACGTCAGAAGCGCGCTGCAATATCGCAAGAATTTCATAACATTTCTAACCTGCATCGCCAGGAAAAGAATTGTCTATGGTTGTCATATTCTTCTTTATGACTATGGTATGTATATTAAGCTCAAAAAAAAACAAAAGTACCTATTGAGTGAGCAATTTCACGATACCTTCTTCGAAAAAGGGATAGCGCGAAATTCTTATACAATTTTATTCATTACGGATAACAGCATGAATTTATTGTTTATGACAGAAATGGGTCGCCATGTACAGACGTAGGTGTAGTGTAATTCACAGTTGTGAATTATTAGTGGATATCTGCATTCCGGTCGTAAATTGTTGTAAATTGGCCGCTAATCAAGTGACGTTCAGCGATGCTCGGTGCGATTTAGCCGGAGCTTCCCCGACGCTGTAACACGGAATCGACAGCTATCAACATCCAATTAGATTACCTTCATGAGGTCTGAAAGCTTTTGTTACATTATGAAGAGAGTGGCTAATGTATGGCGAAGAAGCACATCAAGTCTACAAGGATAGAGGATACAAGGATAATTTGTACTCGGTACTTTCTGCATGCCCCGTTGAGGATCTGGCGTAACCAATAAGAATAACAATGACGCCTCGCCAATATGTATGGTGGTATTTTAAACATGTCCGGAAAGTCTTCATTTAATCGCCAGTCCTATTCAGTGGTGCTAGATTAAGTTTTAGCGAGCAAGTATCCTGCAATCTGAAACCTGAAAGTTTCAGGTGTGAAAGCATCTGACGCTGCAATTCTTGCAGTAGTATTACGGTATCAGCACATTTTACCATTCTCCCGTACCAACGAACAAATGTTGTTTTGGAGATATCGGTTACATATAACATTACAATATTATAAGATTTAGTTGTTGAATTCCCTGAGGTGGCTTATGAAACGACTAAAACAACAACCAGTTAAGAAATCGTTACAGTGAGACCGACATTCACTTATCTTCGTATTTATTATATTAGAATTAGTGTGTATGTAAATATACCATAACATAAACCATTGTTATTTGTAACATTTCAATGTTACATACTAGATAAGATTTTTAATTATCTTCCCTTAGATTCCAGATTAGAGCACTACATAGTATAGTGCGGTAGCGTCCTTAACTGTATAACAACGTGGAAAGCAATTTGAGGTGGGATTTTTAGTTGCTTTTCACATGCAGGTTGCATCTCATGCATGAGGTTGAGGTTAGCGAGGAAAGTATATAGTGCTGGATTGGATACTATAAAACTGATAAAATGAAGTGCTTAATGCTAAATAAATTAGTATTATGCGCTGGGGCGATCAATTAATATCGTGGTGTAGGTATCTGTTTACGATATCTGTAATATCTATTCATTGTAATTTGATTATAAAAAGAATTATTTATAAACATTAAAACACTCTTTAAAAGTATTATTGTAGTAATGAAAATAAAAGGTTTTTTTCAACTCTTCTATTTGTCCACTACTGGACCGGGTCTCCTCGCATAGTGAGATGGTTTTAGACCTTAGTCTGTCCGCTGGCCAAGTGTGCATTGGCAGACTTCACACACCCAAGAAAATAAAATATCGCCTCAGTACAGGTGAGAGAAAATTCTTACAGTTGTGAGTACTATTAACTTACCTCCGTTCATGAGGTAGTCAGCAGAAAACAGATTTTTAAGCTCGTCTTACGTTATATTACATACTACGGTGTAATGAAAGGTGCGTTAACATTGTCCAGCTACTTGCTAACTCATTGTCGCCAGTAAGTTACCTCATAGGACTTCTTATGATCTGTCCAGGCGGTGAGAAAAACTGTCTTTAAATTCCCGCATGAATTACTAATGAAATTTAATTGGAAGTATATTAATAAACATTTTTCTATTCCCTTCTCTTGTCCCTATAAAAAAAAACAATTGGTTCAATAAATGCGTCTGACTGAATTAAGTAAGACAAGTTTTTGGTTTTTAAGATAAACATATTTATTGATACATGAACGGTTCTACAAATTAATATATTTTAAAATTATAAGGTTCTTTTGCATGCAAAATTGTGTCTAAAAATATACATAAAAAAACATTGTAGGTTTGGGACATTAATACTAGGACCCCTTATTTATACTTATGAAATTTCATATTGCATTTGTGGTGTACTCAAATATATAATTTTGTTAGATTTTTCTTAATTTTAATTTTTTACAATTTATTGGATAATAGACAAATTAGATTCGTAAATCTTACATTTTAACAGAACAGATATGTGGAAATTTATTAACTTGAATTTATTGATGTCCAAACAAAAGGCCTAACGATTGTATGACACGTGTGATAATGTCATTGTAATTCATTTATGAGGCATATTTGGCGAGGAAGTCATTAAGCTCGGCGTCATGTTCGCCATTCTTGTTGAATTCTTGTGACAGATTTTTCCAGTCGTCGGGCAACTTCTCGGTGATAGCTTTGATCACGGTAGCCACTAGCGACTTCTGCTGGTCAGAGCATTTGCCACAAGATGTCTGCACTGCGTCGGGGATCCATTCTAGAAGAAATTTTTTTTTTTTTAATATTGACTCTATCTGTCAAGTATAACTACTACGTTCGGGATATGGATGTTAAGGAGTTCAAGCCACAGACAGACGTGTGCTTTTAACTTTTCCTGCCTAAATCTTTTACATTCTAGATAGCTGTAACCGGTTTACTGAGACAATTTTACTTTTCAAACAGCAGTCGTTTTATGAACAACACTATTTCTGATATCGTTTTGTAATTTCAATAGAACATTATAGAATTAAAGTTGTATATACTCTTAAGTCTTGTTTTCACTTACTGTACTCAACAAGTCTGAGCATGTAGACTTCTACATGCTATTTTTCGGTAAATAAAAGTATCGCAGAGAGTAAACATATTCATTCGTTAGATACCGCCGAACTAAATGAATATTTACCCGATGTCTATTCCATCTATACGATCGACGAAACTCGTGAAAGCAAATTTTCGTTAGATGTTCGTTCGCGTTTTGTATTAGTGCGATGTTTGATGTCAATCAATCTGATACCAAAACAATCAAGCTGGCGCTCACGAAAGGGAAAACAATTAATTTGAGTAGTAACAGAAAATGATAGCGCTGTTTTTGTAATTTTTTGATATTCAAGTATTATTCTGCAATTTTGCCTGACGCGATTTTGCCTATGACGTGGCTTCCTTCGTGTCTTAATAACGTAATCTACTTATGATCTACCAAGCGTTTTTATATATTATGCTCGTGGGATCCTGTATTTAGTACTAAATATGTTCTGCGACGGAATGAAAACGAGGCACAGTGTACGCCACGGTTACGCGGTTGGCATTTGTTACGTCAAGTTGAACGTCCTCTACGTTTCGGTTATTGCGAACTGTAATAAAGACTTAGCATCGTAAGAATAATAAATATCTCAGCGGTTAAAGTAAAGTGTTTTGCCAGTAAAACAGTTCTGCAGTATTTTATATTTCCCTCTCATAATGCTTATATTAAGTATCACATTTTCAAGTTACAATTTCTTTGGTAAATTACGATGTAGCTGAATAAAAATAAATGCCTTTTTAACGCCACAGAGACGGCGATGAGCATACAAGTAATAATGTTAGACACATGTTGAAATAACTAATGACACACGGGTTTACTATTATGATTGACATTTTTGTGTAAATATTCAAATCATAAAATAAGAAATAAACACAAATTACCTGAATGAAATTTTTTCCGACTGTACGAAATTGTCAATAGATTTTTTATCTAAGAAAAACGAAATCGGTAGACGGGGAAGTTTTTGGCTGACATCTTAGATGGTCAAAACATGACAAATGGATGTACCTACCTATAGGGTAATAGTGTATGTATTTGCCTATAGGGTAATAGTGTATGTATTTGCCTATAGCGTAATAGTGTATGTATTTGCCTATAGGGTAATAGTGTATGTATTTGCCTATAGGGTAATAGTGTATGTATTTGCCTATAGGGTAATAGTGTATGTATTCGCCTATAGGATAATAGTGTATGTATATCCCTATAGGGTAATAGTGTATGTATTTGCCTATAGGGTAATAGTGTATGTATTTGCCTATAGGGGAATAGTGGTCTCGCTTCGTATCGATTGTTTGCTCTACCCCTACAAAAAATTTAGTTAATGCGATACAAAATTGAAGAAGGAGCAAGAGTCTCCGAAACTGGCGTGTATGCATGAAGAGAGTGATAAATGCAGACGAAGCACGTCAGACTTGTCAGGACAGACATATTTGGCACTCAGTGCTTTCTGCCTACCCCGTTAGGGACCTGGCGTGATGGTACGTTGTTGTTGTTGTTGCGATACAAAAAAGTTGAAAGGTTCTTTTTCTTCTTTAATATTCGTGAACGTTTTGACAAACAAATAATAATACACGAACTGCTACAAAGTGGGTCAGGAAGGGGTTATAATAAATTGCTGAAATTACAAATCGCGCACGTTTGCACGTTATTTTATCAAGGGAATATTCTGTACCAAAAAACAAGGGAAATATTTTACAAGCAAATATTTTATAGGGTCTCTTCAAAAATCAAGAAATTCGGATGTAACAATATCCATCGGTTCAGCTAGATTGTGATTATGTTTTAATAAATTATAATTCAGATTTTGTTTGTTATTGATGATTAAATTAGTTTTAAGTAAACGTGTTTTGTTTCTACTTAAATTTATAAGTAATTACATGTAGGTACACGTATAAAACAGCCTTATGTAATGTGTAATTGTCTGTAGCTTTTTTCTCATAGATGGATGGCGGCATCAATCACTTACGTTGCCAGAATTTCCGGTTTACAGAGATTTTCTGTACATATTATATTTCACTTTGTGTAATAAAATAACATAGAGAAAATTTTTTTTAAGTGTATTATATAAAGATCCTTTTATCACATCTCGAAGACGACCTTCAAAGAATTTTTGTCTTGGTCGTATCGTGTCGTTACTAGGTACATATTGCGCGTTCAATTGGTTATGCTGATGGTATCGTCTGTTTATTATTCTTGTCTATGATCTCCTCTAGATCTTGAATAACCGGATTCAATATAAACTATGCTGATGTAATTTAATATGGACTATGAAAACTTAAAGTATAAAGTTTCGTAAAAAGAAAATTGCTCTAAATTGAACGACTGACCTCGGATCAGAATTCATGTTCAAATATTTTCTCTGAAATTTACAAGCGATTTATTATTGGTGTCTCTTGGAGCTGATGAATAGGATATGTGCTGTGCTGATGAACAGGATATCGATCATATGTTCTAAGTTATAGGTTAACGCTTATAGATGTATAGCTATGACATGTTGAAAATGGTAACTACAAAAATAAAGATGAGAAATACTTACTCTTGAAGTCACTTCCTTCCGGCGTGCACTTCCCTTGACCAAGGAAACACTGCACGTAGGCCTTCAGGAGTCGAAGGTTGTTGATGAGCTCTTGCACGTCGAAGTTGTTGTAGCGGTCGAAATCATCGTCAGGTCTGGCTGCCACAGCCGCCACCAGCGCAAGTACGACAACTAGTTTCATGGTGAAACTGTGTAACAAATTGGATTACAACGATTATCACGTTTTCTTTAAATTTAAAGCCAATATCGATATGTCCTCATAGTGGATTGGTTTTTGTTTATTTGATACAATACGAAGGCAGATACAAATTTTATACAAATTAGAATAAACGGTTAAAAAAAATTCAAAATTGCCTTCGTGTTTAATATATGTCCTATAGAATGCTAGACTAATATAGGCTTCCGCACTCGTGCAGACATCTCAAGCGTGTCCCAACGTAACGATATTACTGTCCTCTGTATGACGTTATCGTTGGTAAAGAGATTACGCTCTGTCATCAGCCTTATGCTGCTATCGGCATACGTTAAACCATTTTACTTTAAATGTCATTATAAGTTTATGCGATGGATTTGATGCTTAGAAAAGTGATATGTGTTTCATATTTTGCTTATTTAAACATACTCTGTTCGTAAAGATCCGATTAAGAGGTGAAAACTATTTCCTCTGCCGTTGTAGATTTGAACAAAGTTCTGTAGGAGTGTTGCTATCATTCCTTTAAACATTTATAAAATCATGATCGTGATACTGCGAGGTACCTTTGTAACCTTAATTGTTGTGTTGAATTAAGTGATTAAACAATTATCATTTATTATCACTAATTGCTCATAATCACAGCACACGAGTAAGTATACTTCGGATATCAACACATGCCACATACAACGGCGAAGTATCTAATACTACGGTGGAGTCGGCTATGTGTGAGTATACCCGTATGTAAGCGTCCGTGCGTACAACTCATTAATTTCAACAGCGACGCAAGGGTTTAAGTAAATTGGTCTCCACGTAGGTGTTTCGGTTTTGTTGAAATATGATTAAAATCATCACTGTGTTTATAATGTGATAAAAACAGCAAAAGAAAGAATAAAATAATGTATTTTACTAATGCACAGAATAGGTAGGAATACAAAATTTAAGGTGATACCGAAACTGTGCCAAAATTAATAATTGAAATTCGAAGTTATTCTATAACAAATTTTGGAAAACGTTTTTATTAGCGTTCCCGATTTTAATTAATCATTTTGAATTTCCTTAATGGTAAGGCAATTTACTTCCTCCTCCTCGGAAATCCTGAAGTTGGTTTGAAAACAAAAGCTTTTATTGAATTTCTGACACGTTGTTAGTTTGCTTCAAGATCAAAAATGGAGAATGTAATTTGAATTTAAATTTTAATCAGAACATCAGGTCCTGATACAGTTTTCTTTATAAAAATTGGCAGCCCCATTAATTTCTTAAAATAAAAATAGAAATTTTGTTTCAAAATGAATAAACCAGGTAAAATCTGTCGTAAGCAGGATTTTTACATAGATAATCCCGGCTGGTACTGAAACTTCACGAGTTCGAGTTCTTTATAATAAATAATTTTTAAGAATGAATGTATCAACTAATATTGGATGATAATCACGCAGGACGAAATACGTAGACCTATGGCTGCCATGACTCTAACATAGAAACCACTGACCACAAATTTAATTGCATAAATATCATAACACGTACAATTAAAATTAAATCCACCAAATGAAAACATCTAGAAATTGTAATTAATATAACAATTACGTAACAAAATAAAATAATTACCTTTTTAATATAATTATAATCCAACTTCGTGACGATCGCAATCTGCTATGATACATAATTGTTTTGTTGTTGGTTTATATAGTTTCGAGAATTTCGTGTCCTTGGCGTTAGTGTTCAGGGCGCATAACCAAGCAAGCGATAAATGGCTGGGTGCTAATTTTATATGTAAAGTTCCGAGCCCACTATCCGTCTTTTATTCAACTTAACAATTCGGTCGATCACAACGGCATATTGTGTTCATTATTTTTAGGTACATTTCATAAGATCATATCATAAGATTCATGAAACTTTAAGATTTGCATGTTTCTACGCTTATCGTGATGTGATGTGCTTCGATAGATTTCGGATATGGTGACTGCTTTATCTCCGGTCTCGTTGGAGCGTTCTCGTGTGGCTTATTTGGTAAATTTTCTTTGCAAAGATCTTCACACAATATGAACATGTTAGCAGATGTGCTTATCGAGAATATGATGATGACATCATATTAACATTACTTTACTTTCATATACTATTAAACATATTAAAGGTAAAATGTAAAGCTGCGTTTGATTTTAATATGTTTAATAGTATATGAAAGTAAAGTAAT
>DWUN01003769.1:0-11600 GCA_018249975.1 Passova gellias
CGCGGGAAAATCTAGTCTAATACTAGTAGACCCGACCACGCGTTGCCGTTGTTCAATTATGATTCTTTGATCTTTTATATGTAAGAATCTCGTCGCTCGATATTGTCCAACTAAGTGTTGTCCTATAAAAAATATTGACATTGCAAAAAATATTTGAGATCATGAATTGAGATAAAAACTATCCTATCTTTTAAGTTGAATCAAACTGCACATAGCGTGCAAAATTTAATTAAAAGATTAGTAGTAGTAGTAGTAGTAGTGGTAGTAGTAGTAATAGTAGTAGTAGTAGTAGTAGCAGTAGTTTAGGAGACCGTCGCGGACAAAGACAATGACGCATAATTTATATATATTAAGATAATATTAGGTATTCTACTGGTTCAAGGTTCAGGCTGCACTTCCTTGGAGCTCCTTAGCCGTTGAGATTAAAAGTATGTGTTTCGTATGTATCTTTGTAGTGTGGAATCGAACCCACTACCCTGACTCAGCCGGCATGGTCAGTAGCCTCCTGGACGAACAGGCTAGCCTCCAAGTGGGCTTTCTGCGTTTTGGACATACAAGGATCAAACCATTATAGTCAATTTCCGTATTAAATACAAACCATATGAGGTTTTGACATAGCCTTATCAATATCGTGAAGCCAATATATTACGACAACAAGGCTGACAACTGCACCTTGTCTGATTTTATTGAACGGAATACATTTGTATGAACTCCAATTTTAACTCTATTTAAAACTTTACAAGATTGAAAATCGCTTGTACACAACAGATAAACGGAGAAATTATATTAGCAGACATCACACAAAACGCGGCAGATAATAAAGTTTTGGCTATCCGCAACGAAAATTGAGTCTTATCTCGTTATCGTAAGGTATATATCGGAGTGCGCGCACATTTTATATATTGCAAAGTGAAGTGTACATAGATGAAATCGTCAAATGAGTTTGAATACATTAGTGGTAGTACACTGATTGTGTTATTGCGTGATGCTTCCAACACAACTACTTTGATTGTGTTTTAGTGAATATTTGGTACCGGTGAGTATTTCCCCCTAGTTCTTTGTATATTAAATTGTTTCTTTGTTTAACCTGTTCCTTTGTATATTCCCCTGTTCCTTTGTATATTCCCCTATTCTTTTGTATATTCCCCTGTTTCTTTGTATATCGCCCTGTTTCTTTGTATATTGCCATGTTTCTTTGTATATTGCCCAGTTTCTTTGTATATTGCTCTGTTTCTTTGTATATTGTCCTGTTTCTTTGCGATTTTGCTATAATCTTTAAGAAACAGACTTAATGCGATAATTTTAAATGTGTTAACGAAATCTACACGAATTGATTGGAACGTTAGCAAAGAAATTTCGAGAATTCTTGCTGTTGGCGTAATGGTCAGCGACTTCCGGCCGGTCCGCGGACGTGTGCGAAAGCGTTCCCGTGACCCGACTCCCAGACGTTGAGGAGACACATCGTCAGGTTTTAGTGGGTAGTTTGGTCGTATTCGGCCAAGAGCCCCACAGACCCCCGGCTTCCTCGGCCGGGACATGCGTAAATTGCATTTCCTGACGAAAAAAAAAAAACAAAAAAAATGTTTGTACAAATGAACGTCTTAGTTTTTTTAAGTTTTTATTTTTTTACATCTAGCTGGCTGCAAACACTTTTATCTGGTTTATGTAATCAATATACGAGTATAATGCTATTTATTTATATATTCTCTTTGTTTATATAAACTTATATATTTAAATCTAAAGATTTCTTATTTTTATTTTTACTCTCTACTAAGAATTGTTATTCTAAAGAGTGTACAGTTTTGCTCTAGCTTTTCCTCTTTGTAAAAATAGGATGTTTCAATTTAAATAACTAGTTTGTTTTTCGTCGATATACCTAAAGCTTATTTAGGTTTATCGTAATGAATTCCAAGCGGAAGGCTTGCCGCGGATCTTTATGCTGCATTTATAACATCGTCTTTGAATTTTTCTATTTTAAAACAATAAATATCTAATTCAAATCCGACCAAAATACGATTATAGATAAATCGTTTAATTTGCATAATATGCTTGATAGATGATAGGTATTGATGTCATACAGTGCTTCTTTGATACACCTTCAGATTTCGTCGCCTTGGCCGTGCTAGGGTTGCCACTGACGGATTAATTAATTTATGATGTGTGAACAAAATAAATTCTTTCGACACCGCGGGCGAAGCCGCGGGCGAAAGCCGGTTAATTAAATGGATCGAATTGAAACTCTTAAAGTCCAACACAAAAGTCCCACTAATGTTCAAAACAGTTTTGAGGTTTGTGACAACCCTATATTAATCAGTACCGTCATTTCGCCTACTTAGAATACGTTACTTCCAACACAAAATATTCACTAACGCTAGTAATATTGTCAAGGTTGTTTCAACCCTACATAAGTATTAATAGGACAGTTGCTTTTTGTTTCTTGTCTTTTTTAAATTTCACTTTATCTTTACATACCTTTGTATTAACATTTTTATTTAGTTTTTTATTTTGTTGTCTATGGGTCTTGTTGTCGATAGCCTTAATCAATGTTTGTTTCATTCTTACGCCCCGCGGTGAGCCCTACACGACAATGACGCCGAGAGTATGAGTTACTGCGCATTCTATCTGCACGCGGTAATTTAATTTAAATTATACCATTGTTCTGTAAATGTCATGACTGCTGACACGTCGGGCGCTGCGCCTAAATATTTTTTTTAACTTTAACTAGCCTCTCGGTGTAGTGGCTACAGAATGAGACCGCTGCGCTGATCGTGGGATCGATTCCCACCCGAACATGCTGTGAGTACATTCGTTTGTTGTGTTCGTGTGTAGGAATTATCTATTACTAGCTGGCCCGGCAAACGTTGTTCTGCCATATAAATTATAACAGTATTTCACTATCATATAATGTATGTTGTTATACAATAAACCTTCCTCTTCAATCTCTCTATCTATTTAAAAAAAACCTTGCGTAGTTTTAAAGATTTAAGCATACATAGTGATATAGGGACAAAGAAAGCGACTTTGTTTTATACTATGTAGTGATAAGTATTATGTCGTATATATATATGTAAAAAAGGCGAACTTAATGCTAAAAGCATTCTCTCCCAGTCCACCTTTGGGCAATTTTGAGAGCAATGGAAACGGCTGCAAAAAACGAAAAAATAATTTATTCGTTGTCATTCCAATATAATTACTCATATTAACATTGCATTGGATGTCCGCGCAATCCCGAGAGCGCCTGTCAAATAACGTTCCTCTGATATAAATACAGATTAAATATCTTGTTCGCAAATGGTAAGTTTTTTAAATAAAGAACTGTCAAAAACATTACTCAACGCACGCCATATGCAGCGGATTACAACTGGCAACACCGATGGAACTAACAATTCATAATATGGATAAAACGTGCGTTCTGTTGGAGGCTATGAACGGATAGACAGAAAAAGAATGAATAAAAGAAAAAGATATTTGTTCATCGCCAAAACCTTACAAGCGTGCACTTTTAGAATAGATTGGAGTTAAAGTTAAGTATGGAGTAATATATGTATGAAGGTCATTTAATGTACCTACGAGTATTATGTACAACACCTCAAACTCGCAAATAATTAGTTTATGATAGTAACCTTAATATGTCCTAACTAACGAACTAGGTTATATTTGAATATTATGTGAATGTATGCTAATATTATTATTGCGAAAGTGCGTTTGTTTGTCCGTCTTCCACGTCAAAACAGTGCAATAGATCGATGCGATTTTTGGTGTGGAGATAGTTGAGGGGATGGAGAGTGACATGAGCTATTCTTTGTAGCTGGAAATAGCTCATTTTGGCGGGAAAACACGCTTAAATCAAATAAGCGTTGTCGATGGCATTACTGGCGCAATAACGGTACGATGCATAAACTTATGTGTGTGATTAAATAAATAAAAACAAAATTACGACCCGCGACTCACTATTCACACGGGCAATACAATTATTACTGGATGAAGTTTATTCATGGATGGGATGAAAGCGCGCCTATATCGCATCGCTTGCGGTGGCGCCAGTGACACGTCGTACGCCTCGTCTCCAAACGGATTCGTTTAACAGGCACATTGTAGGACACGTGACGTAACAACAGCGGTTGAGCTATTTTTAGCGCCGCCTTGTCAAAGGGTATCAAATTTGAACTTTGAAGCCTGGTAACGAACATAGGATATTTTTCATCCCAATATTATGTGGCGTATGTAAAGTAAAGCACTAGTATGTAAATAACCGCTTTAGATATAATGAGTGGCCCGGCTCGGCCTCGTATCGCTTGGACTCGTACATCGCGCGATAAAACGTTTTTCAAACGTCGAGTTACATTATCCGAGTTATCATACGGATCCCTAACTTTTTTGTAAATATTCCCTATGTTCATCGGCGATAATGGTTTCTAATGGTGAAAGAATTTCTCAGAGTGTATTCGATACAAACAAACGATCAAATCTTTCCTCTTTACAACATTAGCGTAGACATGCGCGATGGAAGCGGCGCTCAAAGCGTGGGAGGCGATAATGTTGCCAGGCCGCTGAATCAGATATAGGTAGCTACGAAATATGTCACTTCCACATCCTGTTACACTAATAGACGAACACAGGTAAAAAAAGCGTTAACTTGAAAGGAAAATGGATACCTACTTTTGTAATGAATCATCCGATCCATTTTTAAATTTGATAGCGTCCTTGTATTTATGGGCTGTGTTTTCTATAGACTTGTTTCAAATATTTAGCACCATTTTTATTATATCGTTCTGTGTAGGTAGGTATTTATACTTTTGTCTATATTGGCCTCTTCGTCTAATGGTTAGATACGCTGAATGTAAAATTGTAGCGAGTTAGATTCCCATCCAGAACAAACAATTGTGGGATTAGCGCATTTCGATAAAAATATCTATATAAGTATTATTTCGTAAGTGATATGTATATTTATTAGCTGCCCGGTCACACAGCACAGGCGTTAAATTGCTTAATTTGGAATCGTATAGCCGTGTCTGGGATTGTCCCCAGTTATTATTACTATCAATGCCATCTTTACACACCTGACCTACTCCTAAATTCATCGAATGCTTCACCCTACTTAAAATGTATCGTTTGTATATTAACACCGCAAAAAATACATCCTATTGGTTTCATAACATCCTATTCAAAATCCCATCTCATTGACAAATCGCTGCGATCCTTATTAGGAGATTAGGCAAAAAATTATGTCTAAAGGCCCGTATACACTGTACTGTAAGCACTACACGGCTTGTCTATGATTATGTTTTTTATTATTTCACGTCCCAATATAACTCGGGAACTATTTTTACAAGCTTTTATCTAACTAGTGATGTATGTATATATGTATATGTATATTTATGTATGTTTGTAATTTTAAACCAGTCGATTCTGAAATTTTTGCATACACATGTACGATTAGCTTAGTGACGTCATTCTAAATCCAATATGGCGGAACTATTAATCGCAATAGCCTCCACGATATGGGTATCAAATGAAAGGGTTTGCTGATAAGAATACGGAAAATCAAATGACGTCACTGTAAACCCAATATGGCGGAGTGCTGGCTTTTAAAAAAATTGTTTTTAACCATAAATTTATGTACATTCTTACACAATGTTGCAGGAAAAAAACTCGGTACTTATATAGAAGGGAACCGTAAAAAGTTAAATGCTAATAAAATTATCAACGCTTGTCAACTTAATATCCTGATTTATTCATCGAGTTGGTACATTGCGGAACGACATTGACAAGTCCAACTCGATTGTGTCCACCGAGTTGAATCGATTTGAAATCGATATTTTAAATGAACTGGGGCAATTCCACACACTGTTATCCGATTCCAAATTAGACAATTCAATGCCTGTTTTACGGTAACTTCTGTGACAAGGGCGGGAGAGAGGTCGAAAAATCATGAAATTCTGGTGACGTAATTTTAGGGTGTTATTTTCGAAAATATCGATATTCGCGCCATCACTACGCCACCACAACAATGCGAAAAAACGAGGTCATTGCACTCAACGTGTTATGTAATGTTAAGTTTATGATTAATGACTCAAAGCATGTTCGCCATATTTTAGGCGATTTCTGACATTCGAATTAATAACAATTATAAGAGATTCGTGTCGAGTAGATTAACAATCCGTTTGTTTATTGAATATTTAATTTACCAAGCAGTGATAGCACGGTATGACATTTAGCCTCTCATTTTGGGGTTCTGGGTTCAAACCCCGGCCCACACATTTGAGTTATTATGTTTTAGAACTTAAAGTTTTTAACATAACACGGGTATTCAACAAATGTGCTCGTCAAATAAGTGTTTATCCCGGTTGGAATCGAACCCACATCCTCCGGTTCAGCAGTCAAGGTCCAACCACAACACCAAGAGGCCAGTGGGCTTGTGCACGACTATCGGTTGTAAAGTTACGTAATCTACACATTGCCCAACATGGCTCGTCAAATTATGTTAATTTAATTAAGGAGAATTTTTGTTGTGATGAAACTCTCGTGTTTGTGGCGAAGTAGTAATTAAACATGTATTATATACACGCATGTAGCCAGCCACACATGGCCTAAAACCCTCTCACGATGAAAAGAGACCCGGTCCAGCAGTTGACCCATAAAAGGGCCCAAATTACCAGCCATACACATAGTCCCGAAGAGAAACAATAAAAAAGATGAAAAAAAAAACCTTTTTTTATTTATTAAAATCCAATATTACACACATTGAACACTCACACAAATATGCAACAGCCAATTATTATCTAATGGTAGGAACAGTTGCCGCCTACATTTGTCAATTTTGACACATACGAGTACACGGTATGGAAATAGTTGAAGGGCTGGAGAGCTGCTTTTTGCGAGAAAACATCTCACTCCCACCCGAAACTACATTTAAATCAAAAATCCGTCGTAGATGGCGTTACGGGCTCATTAAAGATATCACGTTGAAGATAACAAATTATTTTGATGTAAATCAATATATTTTTGCAAACAGTGTGAACGCGAGTGACGCTGGCCGCAAATAAACTGTAAACTTGAAATTGGTAGAAAAAAACGATTGGACTTTCCTTTTATAAAGAAGCGTGGGATGACCGCTAAGACCAGAGTAAATAGTGCAGTAGCAGTGTGCTATGAGTAGGTCAATGGCGAATTGTTTAGTTACCACAGACTATATAACCGGACAGTCCACCGATCCGCACTTGGCCAGCGCGGTAGACCGTGATCTAAATCCCTCACTCTGTAAACGGAGACCCGGTCCAGCGGTGGGCTAATAAAAACGCTATACAAATCGTAAAAATCGTTCGTGTGCCGACGAGTTCGATGCACGCTTTTCACTTTCACACAATGAAAGATGTATTCGCGACGCGCAACTCTCAACCAGTTCGATGATATTAAAGCTGCGACCTTTACATAAATGACGGAAGTGTCGTTACGAGGCGCAGCGGCCGGGCAACCTGACCGGCCTCGCGGTCCAGTGGATGAAGACGATGCCTGAAAAACCGGAGGTCGTGGATTCCAACCCGGGACGCGCATTTGTTTGTTCTGTGTCTGGTCGTAATAAAAACATCTATACAAGTGTTATATCATATGTATATCAGCTGTCCGGTCACCATAACGCAGGCGTCCAATCGCCTAATTTGGAATCGGATAGCCGCGTGTGGAATTGTCCCCGGTTATTATAGTTTAATTATTTGAATGATTAACGCTGTTATTGCAATACGATAAAGCTTTACAGTTGCTTCATCGACCGAAACAAAGGATGCAGGTTACGTGTCATCCACGTTATTACTAACGAGCTGCGCCCCGCGGTGTTACCCGCGGATATTTAGATCCCGTGCGGATTTCGGGATAGAACAGCCTATTTGTCGCCCTGTAACCCTAGTTCCCAACCAAACAACCGCCCAATTGTCGCAGCGCACACCGAAAACGGACTGTCGTAGGCAAATTTTGCGCACCCCTGGTTTACATTATTGTAATTTTCGTAAGGATCCTTAATCTGTTTGAAAATAAAATATAGCCTATGTCGCTCGCTGATAATGTAGCTTTCTATCGGCGGAAGTATTTTGAAAATCGGCTCGGTAGTTTTTGAGTTTATTCAATACAAACAGACAAATGTTTCCTCTTTATAATATTAGTGTAGATCGGAGATCTTATCGCGATTGCTACACCCTTATTAAATCAATCTGATCTATATACAAGAAACGAATGAATAGTATTGTTAAGATATCCATCTTGTTTTGTGTCATTATAATTGTAATGGAGAAATATTCATCATTACGCCCGCGTGTCCACGGTGCTCGCGCGCACGTCAAATGTTGTGGTGTTTTCATTTAGTTTACGCATGATTTACAACTAACGTAACATCACCCCGAAGGGGTAGGCAGAGGAGTGTAGCACACCCCCACATTTCACCAGTTACGTTTAAGTCCCACAATGGAATAGGTGGTGAGCCTATTGCCAATAATATTAATATTAATAATCATTAAATGTAATGATATATTAAAATTTCTTACACCGCACGAATACCAGTGTGCGGGCAGCCTTCAAACCGTACGTTCGAGTCGCGCTCGCGTTACGCAACCGCAACTATCTAGAAATGTTACTGGTTACACGACGTTGTAATGGACGGTATTATGTTTACTAAACGTTTCGAAATTTATTCCGCCCGCGTTCGAATTGGGTTTTTCTCTCTATTTCATACGGCACGCACACACGGACGTCGCGGAGCTTTGGAAACGAAAAATGATCGTACGGAAAGTCTTTCAGCTGGTTACGATAGACGTATAGAGGTAGGTAAAGGTTATAGCTTATCAATTATGCTTACGATTAAATTGAATAAAACAAAAGCATGCGAGTGTTGATGGATGCAAGCGCCGAGGAAGACCTAGACTGTTCTACCTCGACCAAATAGATCGGATACTGGTTGACGGAGAAGTCAAGAACCTCCAAAACCGGCGTGTATACATGAAGAGAGTGATGAATGTAGACGAAGCGCGACAGGTTTGCAAGCACAGAGATATATGGCACTCGGTGCGCCCTGCCTACCCCGTTACGGACCTGGCGTGATGTTGTGTTGTTGTCGTTGTTATTGTTGAAATAACGCCAAGTTGCAACCGTTTATCGTTTATTTATTGAAAGCACACAGTCTACAATAAAGCTTTGTCCTGGACTACTCCGTTCGAGGCTGAAGAGTAGAATATTCCTATACAAACCTTCAACGTACCAACAAATCGATAACTAAAAAGATAATCCTATAGGAAGTTGGAGACAAAGATTATTATGTACTAGCTTCTGCCTGCGACTTCGTCCACTTGGAATATATAGGTATACTGTGGGCAGCATTTAGAGTATTTCAAAATAAATTAAAGCCTATATGTTGCCGAGGACTAATACTCGTAGCTATATAACAAAGGAAGTTTTATCAAAATCCATCCAATAGTTTTTGCGTGAAAGCCGGACAACAGACAGACAGACAAAAAATTTAAAATGATTTTTTTAGCTTGTGTTACTTGTGTGAAGACCTCTAGGCGTATATTTTTACTTTTTATTCAATGTACAGAATTGAACTCTTCTAGTCTTATTATATGTATAGATTATGTAGGTATGTAAACGCGATATAATTAATTTTTAGAATGAATAATCACTTATTATTTGGATTGCTTACATATAGATGACTTACATTGTCTAATTACTATACTGAAACTGCTTTAAGGGCCGCCGTTTTATATGTTTACCTATTGTATTTCGATTCGTCTAATACGTAGCGAGACAATGACTATTGTATTAAAATAGATTTGGTTCTTTTTCGTGTTACAATTAAATTATCTTTGTTATGTTGGTTGATTTTATTTTTGTACCTACTCTCCATCAAGAGTAGAAAATCGTGTTGAGTTTGTAAGGTACAGTGTGTCTACCCCTTAGACAGTTTTGAAGGCAGTGTTGGGTCTTCTTGAACCATCTTTGACATGTAAAGGCTGTTGTTATGTAAGTGAGAATAACAATATTGATTATTTTATTACTTAGCTTAGTAAACAGGCAGATTTATCTGATGCTAAGTGGTCACCGTCGCCTCCTCCTCCTCGGCGGTTTTGCAACAGCCGAAGAGGCGCAAAGGCTCTAAAAGAGAGCCCTTTTGGCGCTTATCATGAAGACCATAAATAATATAAAGATAATAAATAATATAGAGTAATACTCGTAACTCTGATATTCTGCATGATACATGTGTGATGTTACTGCACAGTAAACTTAATATAATACGTTTCCAACCAAGGTCATCAAAAGCGGTCGGTTAACGCCGATTCTGAACTTCCGAGAACAATCTAGGTCACAAATCCATTACCGTAACCTGACCCAAGGTCAGGAGGTTCGAGCTAGCCCAAAACGTGTCATGACCTCTGACCTACATGCGGGCCAAGTTTGAGGTCGCACGTAGCTTAATAAATACTTCATTGTTAAGAAAACAGATGTAACCAATTTCTTATATGAATATGTATATGTGTATATGATTATTTGTGTACCTATTTGTTTGTTTGTTTCTGGACCTATTTGTTAGTTTGTTTTTCGACCTATTTGTTTGTTTGTTTTTGCAAGAATGGAAATCCCGGAATAAACCGAAACACGAATCTTTTTCGTAATTTTTTGAGGCAAACCTTTGTTTAGACCTACATTTTTAAATTTGCTAGCTTGAGCACAAACTTGCACAGATTTCAGCCATGTCCTATCTGAAACTTGAGATAGACAGCTACATTGAAACATGTAAGAACCTTTTAAAACGTTTGTAACTACAACGTTTATATGATAAGCCCCAAGAAGAAAAGTTATTGCTTAAGATGTATAACATTATAGAGCTATTATTATTATTATTAGTCTTTGTTATTTAATTTTTATATGCTTGCATGTAGCACGTCCGTTGTTATATTACATGAACAACAAAACATAACCTTCCGCAGGTGTTTTATTGATGTTCGTACAACCTCAAACTTGAAACGTTATTTCAACATGCGGGTCAGAGCAGAGGTCACGATAGCTTAGTATTTGTGTAATATTTTGACCCTAACCTTGCCGGCTAGCTACATTTGTGGAGATTAGATTAGCTGAGTTATTTTTTTATGAGTTTTAGTTTTTTTTTTTTAAATAGCTATTATGCAAATATTGTTTTTTATCCGTTACCGTAAATTAGTATTTAGATTAATATTAATAAAGCATTCTGGGGCAATGAAGACATCATTAGTTTTTTAATATCCTCCTTAGCTGTTATAAATGGCTTTACTCGCATTTTGTTGAAAGAGTCTGAAAATTTGAAATCACATGTTCTTTATGTGAGCAATCCGACAATCTAAAAAAAAAATTGTCAGAAAAAAAAACGGTATCTCAACTACAGCGCCACCTACCGGATTCTATTCAATTAAGATTTCGATCAATGAAACGTATAGGAAAAATATGAAGAACACAGCACACCAGAATTGTGTATATTAAGATATATTACACTGAAGTATATTGCTAACTAGCTGACCCGGCAAACGTTGTTCTGCCATATAAATTATAACAGTATTTCTCTACTATACAATGGATGTTATTAT
>DWUN01003770.1:0-11599 GCA_018249975.1 Passova gellias
CATTAAATAGTGGAGAAATACTGTTATAGTTTAATATGGCAGAACAACGTTTGCCGGGTCAGCTAGTAATATATAAATACGATATAATACTTATATAGATATTTTCACACCCAGACACAGAACAAACAAATATGCTGTACACACAAATGTTTTTCCTTGGTGGGAATGAAACGATCTCCGGTTTTGCAGCCAGGGTCTCCAACCGCTCGATCACGAGACCAGTTTATTGTTCTGTTAAAGTGTTCCAAAAAATTTTGTGTCTGGACAAATAGGAGGACGCAATCACAGCGCTGGTCGAAGAGCTGTGCGGCGGCGCCGTGGCCTCCGCCCTCGACTTCCTCGAGAAGGAGCTGCGCAGACTTAAAGAGGAAAGGAGGCAGCACGCTTACATACTTATCGCACGTGAGTACACCGCCTTTAGGGCTTTAGCGATTGGTCCACTGCTAGACATAGATCTCCTATCATATTAAGAAGGTATTCTTTTTTACTAAAAGAGATTTCTATACAGCATTGGAGCAATTCAGAATTGAAGACATTTGTAAATTAGCCCTCGAAACTTAGTCAGTGAGGTGACGCAGATATGCAACAACAAAATTTTGACGTTTTACTGGCAGCCACTTATTCCTCTATCGGTTCACATTGAAGATTTTGCTCAGTACTACATCAAATAGGATCTAAGAGCCTAAGGTTCTGTTTCGAGCTGTCCCATCAGAGCTGGGTATTGTATTGTGTTGTTGCAGTGCGAGAGAAGTCGATGCGTGAAGCGTCGGAGGCGGGCAGGAGACAGAAGGAGGAACGTCGCCGCAGAGAGCACGACGAGATGTTCAAGCAGGTTTGGTAGCCTATATTTTTCGTTTGGTGGTCTTTTAGTAGCTATTTTTTATTTGGTGATCTTATGACAACCACATATTATTCCAGTTGCTAGGCGTTACCCAGGAAACGGTGGAGGCTTACCTCCAGGAGATCATCAACGAGGGTGTGGAACTTGCTGCGGAGGAACAAGCGGTGAAGAGAGCGCAGGCCGAAGCAGACAAGATTGACAGCATGCCGGAAGTGTAAGTGGTTCCAAGTTACAGGGGATTTTTGCTTTAGAGCTCTCAGCACTCGTCAAGGGATAATCCTACAAGCGTTTTGAATTACTATATCGAAAGCTACATTACAATTAATATTTAAACGTAATCCGATGGAAATTTCAGCATCTTACGTTTTCAGTCAAGCGTCTGACCGCGATCTTGCTTCATGGAAAGAGATAATGCGGTATACGATGTAGCAATGCCTGCCCATGTATATGTCGCAATGGCTATTGATTGGCATGTGGCAGTGGATTAACGTGGCAGTGTGTCAGGTCAACGGGCGAGCAGCACGAGCTGGTGGCGGAGCTGGTGCAGCAGTTCCTGCTGCCAGAGGCGCAGGCGGCGGGCGTGCGAACGCGGCTGGCCGCGCTGCAGTCCACGCGACTGCACACCGCCGCGCGCCCTCTTCTGGATCTACTGCACTCTCATCCAACACCTGGTAACTTTTACTTATATATCTGATAAACCGATGATAAATGATGAGTGGCCTGTGATCTTAAACCTTTTCATGATGATAGGAAACCAGTATCCAGTAGCAATAAAAGGTTTGAAAAGGCATTGGCATTGATGTTTTGATACTTTTAAACAATAAGTAGCTAACTCTTGAGTAAGTGTCTCAAATTTTTAAACCCTTCGTTTTCAAGACATGTGCACCCGCTGCGGTGCGTATCTGGACGACTTGTGCCGCTGTACCGTCTGCGCCGGCGACTTGCCGCCAGTGGCCACGGTGGCCAGGGACGACCCGCGATGGAAATACGCCAGAAGTGAGTGTAACCATTACTCCCAAGCAGTACATGTTGGTAAAACGACTATTTGTTTTAGATTCGTGTCTTTATCGGGAACCAAGATCAGATTCACATAAACACAAGATTTCTTGTGACTATCACAAAAATTAGTTTCGTAGGTCTAACTTGAAGCGACTAATATTAGGATTATTGCAACTTGTACTTTCGCGCTTGAATATATGGTAAGTAGATGGCAGAAGAAAAGAAAAAACCATTTACTTTGTTTTACACTACCGTCAGTAAGTACTGTATATAAATAATATATAAATATGTTGCCGCCCTCAACAAGTAAGTTGACAAGTTGGAACGCTACCAATTGTCTATTTTAACAAGATACTCGTACTTACTTACATAACACTGAATTTGAAAGAGTTGAACCTATTTCTATTAAAATTGGCTCTAGAGATAGTTTAAATCCTGGAAAAGGACACTAGCTACTGAGAATATCTACTATGTGAACTTTGGAAATACTGAAATGACAGATTGTTTGATAGTTATTTAGATGTTTTTCTATACTTATAATATAAAGCTGAAGACTTTGTTTGATTGTTTGAACGCGCTAATCTCAGGAAATATTGATCAGATTTGAAAAATTCTTTCAGCTTATTTATCGAGGAAGGCTATAGGCTATATAATATCACGATGAATAGGAGAGGAGCAGCAATAAAAATAATTTATATGGCAGAACAACGTTTGCCAGGTCAGCTAGTTTAATATAAAAGGACGTAAGAAATAAATTCTTGAGAATGCTGTTTTGTATACGAAGAGTGAAGCAAAACCATTTGATGTAGTGAATATTTTTTGTGATGAAAGTAGTAATATAGTAAGTACCATACTTCTATAATCCTGAAACTTACTTCGCTTTAATAATCACACAATTACATTTACATTTATCAAAAATAAATCACGGTATTACGACTGTATGAAACAATAAAAAATTCAAATTCCAGAACTGAGAACATTAAAAATGTTATTGGAACTCAAGATGGTTTCTCAGAGGTACGACCTCGCGAAGTGAGAGAACAGACCTTGGCACATTAAGAACCTACTCATCTACTTTGCTGTGAATTATTATTATCTGAATATCGACGATTCGACGTTGAGGTGAGCATATTAATTGCCGTTACAAATACGTATGAACACGAACAATACGAATTTCATTGTTGAAAGTTCAATGCCATGATTTTAACACTAGCAGAACCATATAAAAAACGTCAATAACGATATTTCAATTCAATGTTCTACTTTTATATGAAGATATTAGGTACGTTCTGATGAAATCTAAAGTCGTTGCATAAAATGATATGCAAGTTGGCCAGAAGCGTAAATTGAAAGTTGACACACAAGTAGTAAGCAATTAGTGCTGGACGCTGGGCTTGCATTGTCGATAATTTAAGACTGTCCAATGTCAACGGGGTTTTACGTAATCCATAATCTCATAGGATTCGTAATTACGTATGAATATCGGCGAAAGCAGTGTTTATTTACGTTTTCGTAGAAACCGGGAAAACTGATGACCATAGACACAATGTTCATAGACAAGTGATTTTGATTTTGAAAAGAGAGCGTCATATTAAAGAATTAACATAGTTTTATGCATATTGTGAAAATACCATCACCCTTTTACAACCTGTCGTCCAGATGTACCACTGGCTACCATCCATCCATACTTCGTTGAAGTTTTGTCATTAATGTGTATGTAAGCCAACTAGATTTTACTAGTTATTCACTCATATTTATTTGCTGGTCATTAATTTGATAATATCATAATTATTGTTGATAACTTAATTGAATACATGCAAAGTTAATGCTACTTTTGTGTTGTGTAGACTGTACTGTACAAACAGTCGTTTAAAATTTCGCAAAACAAAATTTTTGCAACAATAAAACGTAAGAGCTGAGTGCGATTACAGCTAAATATTATGAGCGAATATAAAAATGATATGATCGTTAAATAAACTAGTAACAATTACACAAATATTTTTATCCCAACATATCGCGATACCCAACTTGACACTTTTAAAAGGCACTCAAACAGCTACTTGATTAGTTCATAACTAAAAAGAACTGAGGCCGCATACCGTTGCAACCTTTCACTGTTCGATACGAATTGAAATTGTCAACCTTTGTACGTATACGTATAGAGTTGGTGATAAGTTAGTTAATTCTTTTGCAATTTGTGCAACAATCGTTTCCTTGATAGCGATTTGGTGCTGATTTTATCTGCGTATTTAGCAATGACGGGTACATATCTCGTGGTACAAAAAGTCAGTTTTTTGTGAACGGGCCACCGAGTCATTTGTTACTGCTATATCGTAGTAATATGGTATTTAATAGCTTAGTTTAGTAGGCAGATATTTTTTGATTAAAAAATATGTACTAATATACTGTATACTAATGCACTATATACTAGTATACTATATACGTAAAGATCTTTAATTATACATTTCTTGGAATTATTTTGATAAGATTAAGAGTAACAGTGAGTAAGTAGGTGTATACTGTCTAGGTAAGCGTACTACATGCTACGTTGCACATAACTTACTATAGGAAAGACCAAAAGTAACAAATTTCTTAAGCTAGACTTAGTAGTTCCGTCTCGTTCTTTCTCGAAGTACGTTTACTATGAATTAATCATTTACCAGTGTACTTCAGGTATCAGGTTCTTATTCTAAGTTAAAGCCTAAAGAAAAACAATTTATCTGTCCATATAATAAAACTGTAGAAGAGTTCAATTCTGTACATTGAATCAAATCTAAAAAAAATCACCCATACGGGTCTTCATACAGGAACCACACAAGTTAAAAAAAAACATTTTGAATTTTTTGTTTGTCTGTCTGCTGTCCGACTTTCACGCAAAAACTTTTATGTTATATAGCTATTAGTCCTCTGCAACATAATAGGCTATAACTTATTTTTAAATACTCCAAATGCTGCCCGAAGTCACTAGTCCACGCGGACGAAGTCGCAGGCAAAGCTAGTTACGAATAAATTAATAAATTATTCGCCAATCGAACGCCTTACACGCTTCATGCGCAAAACCTCGTAATACTGGCGAAAAACAAAAACCAGTCGCAAAAAAAAAATATTTCAATGTTTCGTCACCCTGCGTTTCCGTTTTCACAGTTTTTGCCGCCGAATGTGATTAGAACGAGCGTGACTTTCGCAAGGCGTCGTTGTCGTGTCGCGCCAAAACGCAACGTGACCTCGCGGTTTGCGTGAACTCGGAGAAACTTGAGCCTAGGCCCAACGAAAATGAAACCTACTTGTTTTTGTAACGTTAACTCGAACAGTACGCCATGATCGATATAAATAAACCCCACTCAACACTGATTGAAATGTTGAGGATGTGGGCTTCTGTAGGATACGTTAATTTTGTGTGTTAATCTTAACGTTTGGAAAACTAATCGACCTAACATAATAAAAATAACTTGAGCAATCCCACACACGGCTGTCCGATTCCAAACAAGGCAGAATTTATACTATGGTGACCATACAACTGATAAACGTAAATATGTACACACTATATAATACTCATATAGACATTTTTATTGCATACAGATAGAATACAAATGTGCTCATCAGACAAATGTTTGTCCCGATTGGAAATCGAACCTACGACCTCCGGTTACGTAGTCAGGGTCTCTAACCACTCGGCCAATCGGCCAGTCACGATCTAACAAGTTCACGACAGTCCCAATGTAACAATCCTAATTATACGAAATCATAGATTGAGTCATTGTACATATACGATTTTGTTTTTAATTTGCATGCGAAAATGACATCTAGCTTGTAGTTAGGTAACTGTTTTGAAAACTATTTTAAGTATTGCAAAATCATCGTATTTTCTAAATAAAATACAGGACATGATATCGCATTATTGTGAAATAAGAGTTTTAATTATTAAATGTCATCTGTCAACGGTATAATCATTACATCCTAAAATAGATTCCACGATCCGTTCACCACTTACGATTTCGTTGGTAGAAGATCGTTATCTCAAACCATTATCGTCCGTATTATAACTGAAATGGCTATCCGATCTGTGCGGGACTTATTTGGATAGTAAAATCGGTGTCGCCTAGTTAGTTTTCATTGACCGGTGTTAGGTGCACTAGGTTATGTTCGCTTTCATTTTCTGGCGTACACTCTTTGGGGCTACCCTCATTTATCAACAGTTAATCGTGATCTATCAAGAGGATGTAATCTACTTAGTGAAATACTGTTTTCGCAAGTAGAAATCTACTAGGAATAAAGTTGTTATCGGCATTTGTTTCTTTTGTATTTATCGCGCAACCATAGCAATTATTGAAAATTTGCTAAATAGAAACAGTTCTATGTATAGGTAGGTACGATCACATTTATATCATAAAAAGAATTCGTCAGGGATATATTTATAAGCAGTTAATAATTATATTTAATGCATGTCGTTAATAAATAATTGACGCACTTCGTCTATTTATAATTGACGCACTACGTTAATTAATAATTAGACGCGTTTCGTTAATCAATAATTGACGTGCTTTTAATAATAGTATTACCGCGTTAACCAATCAATCTAATTTTCAATAATAATTATGCACTCTTTTGTACTTAGGCGCACTCAAGTCATTAGCCACCGGTTTCCAAACTGTGCCATATTATCCAGACAGATGATTAACGAACTACATTTATATATAAGGTTTTCTAAGAACATATTTAACCATATCATCCACTGATACACAATTCTTTTTTGTTTTGGTTCGTAATCAAAACCGCAACCCACGACTGTGTAAACCAGTGATCATCACACCAACATGTCAGCAAATGAGTCCTTATTGATAAATGAGGTGAGATCACAATAGAAATGTCCCGTTAACGTTCCACATTGATAAATCCCATAAATCAAGCGTCGTTCTATGAATATTATCTGAGCGCTGTTCGTAGGTACTGGCAATTTTGTACGATATGGGAAAATTATTCAGTTCGCGCCTAAGATGTGGTGTGAATTGACGAGGAAACGGCACAAGTTGATGGTCTTTAAACCATTTATTTATCAAATAAGGAATAGGTATTGAAGCTTATTTTGTACAGAATGCAGTAATCGACAGTGTTCATTTGCGCTATTTGTAATAATGATGCAAATTGGACGCGGAATGGTACTTAGATTTACATAAGTGTCTCAAAAGTGATCTGAATACAAATATAACTTTGCAGCTGACAATATTCGCTGCATTTTAATATTATATCTTTAGTATAATTGTTAAATGGCAGTCAATCCCGTGTCGCAAAATACACAATATTATGTGTAAGGATACAATTTGCATCTGTAAAATTTACGAAGTATGTGCAATGGTTATTTTTCTTTTCATTTAAGTAGGTATACAATCACCTCTAATTCTCATGAGGATAAGCAGCGACTAAGTATTTCTACCGGCTTCGATCCTGATAGCCCCCTATATTTTCATCAGTCTATAACACAGGTTCTCAAACTTAATTCGTCTACTGTCGTCCTAAAATTGTTTTACTCGTATTTTCAATATTCCTAGTGTGTTTGTCATATGTCCCTTCCCGACCCAAATCACCTTTGGCCCCAATTTCCTCTAGCTAATCCCTTTGCCGTCCCTCTGTAAGCCTCCAGCACACACGACTGGTCTGTAAATAGGTAAATGAAATAACTTTCGCAATATATCTAATACAGTCTTGATATTACAGAATGAACTTAAGTTTTAAGCGAACGAGAAAAC
The DNA here is from genome assembly GCA_018249975.1 of Passova gellias. Lineage (NCBI taxonomy): Eukaryota > Metazoa > Arthropoda > Insecta > Lepidoptera > Hesperiidae > Passova > Passova gellias. The sequence continues at coordinate 7,585 of DWUN01003770.1, forward strand.
AAAGAATGGAACAAACGGGAATGGTAAATATCCAGCCATGATTCATTGTTGCAGATCCCTTGCAATAGCGGCGTGGGTCCGATGTCGTGACATCAGTGTCCCGATAACGGGAAGACCTTGACTAGATCGTAAACCTTAAGAAACCGTTTGCCAGTACTAATATACCAAAGTGCTTTTGTTCTGTATTAAAAGGCTTTGTTTTCAAAAGGAAGAAGTTTTCCTTTTGCAGTGTAGATGTAGCGAATGTGCAGTGATTGTATAGTTTGAAATCGGAGAGTCAATGACCTCATAACTAAGACGCATGGATTCATCAAATTTCCCTGAACCTATAAATAGGTACTCTTTGATATGTACCTACATACAGTATTTTTAGTTTTTGATGTTTTATAAAAAAGCTTGCATCCTATCTACCATTTAATATGTCGTAACGCAGAAATTACAATTAAGTATTAAATAAAATCATGGTTTTGTTGTTTAAGTGAAATCAACAGTGCGTTTTCAATTGGAAGGGAAAACCTCTGCTACACACCGTAACTAGGTAAAAACGACGCAAAACTCTTGGGCATCTAAAAAGTTAACTATGTTCTTTAATTCAATACCCTCCCATTCTGAAAGACATGAAAAAACGTCGAAAAGTTTTTTAGAAAGTTCGCTATTAAAGTACAATGAATATAAAAAGCAAACCCTTTTTTACCTCGCACTAGGGAAATTTTATTGCAGAACTTAGCAGTGCAGACGGTTATATGATCAATCAGATTTTGAGAGGTCAGTGCAACTAACGAATGCTAACTGCACTTATACATACTAACAAGCACTAACTGGACTAGTATTACCGACAGTCCTATTCTTGCAGTCCTGGTACTATTAAATACTCATGAACTAATACTTATAACACCTACTACTAATTTAATTCCTATTAATAGTCTCATTCCTATAGCCCTAATTGGAGGTGGTTTGCAGATTTAGGGTGGCAGTAACCATTTGCGACTGCTACATGGTTCATATTATCTTCATATAAAAAAGGTCAATGAAAAATGATGAATGTAGACGAAGCGCGTCAGATTTGCAAGGACAGAGATATTTGGCACTCGGTGCTTTCTGCCTACCCCGTTAGGGACCTAGCGTGGTGTTAAAAAGGTCAATGCCCTTCGATAATAATATTTAACGTAGAGAAAACAGTGTTGGATTGGCAAAAGAATACTACTTCAGCTTAGGTTTGTTACAGATGCGGTGTTCCAACAAGTTCTTAATAACAATCCGTCAAATGCATTAAGATTGCAGAGTTCCCAAATATGTAAATTGAATTTATCCAGTTATATTAGTATCCAACGGATCGTACGGTACAATCCATCCGATGTATTCAAATATGGTGAATTCAGGAGGAAGTGTACCCAAATAAGATTTATTGGGCTTGTCAAAGCAGTGCTTCTCAACCTACACGAGTTTCACGGTCAGATTGTATTTTGTTGATATTTTCATCATAACAAAGTTCGTTCAATATGGAATTGTTTTATTTATTATGTTTACACACATCAATTTTGTCAGTAGGTAACATCGATATTAATTACTACAATTTGTTGTGTATAATTTCTAAATATACATAATTTATGTGCAATCAAGACTCTTGAGTGTCCGTCTTCCCCCGCTCGCTTATGAATATTAATGTTTTATGCAGACAATAATCGTATAACAATATCCTCCTTACCGGCACGTACATAAACATATCATTATTTGTTATTCTGTATGTTATGTTATGTATTACTTAAAATTGTGTAATTATTTTGCTATTAAAATTTTCGAACATGTCGCTAAGTCCCGGTACTGTATAGATAAAGGCGATGTCTTTTATTGATTCTAAACTTTGAGCACCGTGCTCGAATACATAAGAGTCTAACAAGACGATTTCTATGGCTTTCAAATGTCACTTCGAGTCAGGTCGCGGCCGTCGCGAGATTCGCGTTATATTAGGAAATGGTTGATTATTAACTGACTTTACGTTTTATAGCTTTGATGTTTTCTAAACCGTTCATTCTTGTTACAATGAATACAACTTTATTTTTTGTCTCGCTTCAGAGCGCTGTAGTTCCCGGTAGCTACATCATGCTGTTAAACTTTAGCATTTAGTTTTCCTTTATGTTAAGGTATATTGATTGTTACGTTGTATGTTGTCTTTCTGGGCTTTATTTAAAAGTATCTATTGTTCCATATTGTTATTATTATTTCATTTTATGTGCTCTGTAATGTAATTCATTTATTTAATTTACTTTTAACTTTATTTATTTTTACATTTGTGGTTTCTTATGGGATTATCCATAAGAAAATAATCAAATGAGATAAATTTCTAATGATGATAAAATCTATTATATATGACGAAATAAACATTAGTTCAGAACATAATAAAAACGACAGAGGCAATTTCTACTAGAGCAAAGATTGTACTAAGATTTTTCACAAACATTTGACCAACATTTTAAAACAAAACAATTAAAGTACGCATGAAATATGTTTGAATTTGGATTATTCAAAAACAAAGTAATCTGATAACATTATCTGATGATATGAAATTGTAAAATATAACAAGCTGAACGTAACATAAAGGTCATATGTCGTAATGTTTCTTTAAAAATGCCTTTTAAATCCTAACTAGAAATAGTCACAGGTTTACAAGACGCACAAGGATCTTTTCATCGGTAATTGCCTTTTCAACTATCAGGCAATTACGTTTTAATGTACGTGTGTTTTAGTTCGTTATAGTTTCCTTTTACTATCCAATCATCTTTTTGTGGGGATAAACGAGTTCAGTCAGTTATGTACTAATCATGAGAGATGGCTCATTAAATTGCATAATCAATAACATAAATCGCACTATACTCGAGTTCGTAATTATCACCAATCGAGTGAATTTCAAGTTTGTCCATAAAAGGGTATTGTACCGCTCCACACGCGGACAGCAAAAAAACTCAGACCAGATTCAGGTTTTTTTGCCCCCGTTTTATTATTATTAGCTCCGATAACTTTTACGCAATGTACTCGAGTCGAGTTTTTAACGATTATATCTACGTACCCAAGAAATGCGAGTTCTGTAGCAGTAATTGCGTTTATTAATCTGTCACCGATAACGCTTTTACGGAAATCTGGTGTAAACGAGCCAGTGAATTAGTAGATTTGCATAATAAAAGTGTTGCGTGTTATGTAATACTTTATGCTACATGATTTCAGTAATCAGCAAACAAAATAAAAAAAATCCTAATGGTGATCAAAAGTCAACATATTTTTATGATAATTTCGAAATGGGCCTGATAATGACAATCAGCGAATCGCAATAATAAATAATTATAACTATCCTATAAAAATAATAGTAGTCCAATTTTTAAATGTACGTAAACTAAATCCCGCGAAATAGTCTGAAACATTTAATCCTCTCGTGTGATAGGATGATAAAATGGCAATTTATAAAAATCGAACGCAGACAATTACGCTGCATTGCATCGCGTAATTCGTAACTGGTATTTCAACTACGTTATAATTAACAGAAGCACTGGATATAGCGGTGGGGAATCAGTTATAATCGGAATTAATAGGATTAGTACTAGGTAGCGGACACGCAGCGTATATTGATAATATTTTATTAATTCCCAGCGTGAGATACGACGGGCGTAATGAAATCGTGTTCGATTCGTAATGACCCTGGTGGAGAACGGGATAGTATTATACGTAATTATACCATTTTATGATTATAGGGATAAACGAGAATTATGAAGAATACGTTGGATCAACATTGAATAATAGCGATCGGGAGATAGCGGATTGAAAATTGATTAAATACTAATGTTGGTACAGTTGCGTAGAAAATGTATTAAATGTTTAATATTTTTACATTTAGGGCAACATAATTATATAATTTATTTACTGTTATCTCTTATCATTAGAAATGATTGAGATGTGACCATTAAGCAATTAAATACAACCCTGCCTATATATGTTAAACACACAAGTTGCGTAGTGTTTTCGCAAT
>DWUN01003771.1:0-11598 GCA_018249975.1 Passova gellias
GTTTGATTGTTTGAACGCGCTAATCTCAGGAAATATTGGTCCGATTTGAAAAATTCTGTCAGTGTTAGATAGCTCATATATTGAGAAAGGCTTTAGGCTACAGAACACAATAAAAAATTAAAAACAATAAATAGCAGCAATAAAAAATAATTTATATGGTAGAACAACGTTTACCAGGTCAGCTAGTAACTCATATCAGACTGCGTGACAGCGAGGCGGGACTGGGGTTACCTAAATTTGTAGAATTGTGTATCTTAATTATGTTATAAAAGTACAGCACCTAAGATGCATTACGCTCACATATATCTGTAATTATATATTGTGTTTTGTACAAAATGTATGACGATTGTATAAGAAGTTTATATATACGTCTGAAAAAAAGTTCTATGCTTAATTAAATACCAAGTTAAGTACTAACTTCTACGAAGACGTCGCATTATTTTATTTTTATCTAATAATAGATCGTTACTTATTGACCTTATTCTATTAGATGCCTGAAATCAGATCGAAGATTTAGTTCTAAATAATCAATCAATAAAAATCACATGTTTTTGTAATATCGGAAAGGATGGCTTTCGGAAAGTATTAAAGGTCTGTTATTTGTAAAACGATTTCCACATTCAACAAAATTTAATACTGTCGAGTAAAACGAAAGTAGTTCTCATTTTGTTCTAAATAACAAGCAAGTATATGAGTGTGGTGCATAATGATAAAAACCGACAAACATAAAAGTCCGCACTAAGCGTTCAAGTTACAACTAAAAAGAATTAACATGTACAAAACCGCGACGAGAAATAAAAACATTGTTGCCAAAACGTTACCGTACTTACTCGAATACGCAAAGTAAATGTGCATTTTAAATTCTCTCGCAAAATTATCGCCGAACTGAATAACTTTCTTTTAAAACAGAGCGGCCCGCACACATTCTGGTATACTTTCGTACCAACTGGACACACGCAGATACCAACTAAAACAAACGTTGAAATCCAGAAGGCACCATTCGTCACCTTTGTAGAAGCAATCATTATATTCTCCTAACATAATTGAAATCCTTATAATGGAAGTAATTTTGGCGTAGATCCTATTAAGAAAGACAATAATATTATGATACTAAAGTAATTAGGGTAACATTTGTATTTATCAGTCATTATCTAGGTATCTTTATTCTAAAGCCATGTGCCTGATTGCAACATAATTTTGTTTAAAATACTCGCAAGCCCCCAATGCAATCTCACGTGAACGTGCGAGAGCTGTGACGAAAACTCGTAACTGTGAAACATTTCCTCTATTTAGATTCACGTGCTTTAAGTTTACAATTAGGTACACTAATAATAGAGCTACGATCAGATTCATTTCAAATTGATGTTGTAACAGTATTTTCAGGGGGTCAATGTCCGCAGTTGACGTCTGTGGGTCGAAACAACCTTGGAGGGCTTAGTCGGAACGCCTTGGGTTTTTATGAGTATGATACCCGTAGATTTGAAAATGGAACACAATAACCGTTTAAACGGTGGAAATATATGAATCGATAGATAATATCCAAGAGTGGACCAATAAAGGGGTTGAACAAAAAATTAGTACCGAATTTAATGCACGCGATATTAATAACCAATCTCAGATAAGACTCGATTCCCATATGAGTTCGGTCACAGATGCGTTGTGGCCCCGGGGAAATAAATTTGAAAGCTTCTCCAATGTACATGCTGGATACGTGCATACGACTATGTTATGATATACGTATGGATATGCCATTACATTTGCGCACACAAAACATGGTTAGGAATGTTTATTAATAGTAAATAATTTCGATGATATACATTTAACATTCCAATCTATCTATCACAAAAACATTCTAATCCACCAATTGTAAAGTTACATGAAACTTCGCCTTAACATGCACAGTGAAAGAATGAGACGCGACAGCCGCGCAGAATAACTATGATTGCATTTTGCACGCCGTATAACAATAAAAGTCGTGCATGAAAGGTTCCTTGAATGAGGAGCGACGAAATTCGGCAATGTTGCCACATTGTAAACTAGTTTTGCCTGCGACAAGTACGGAAACATTTCGTTCATGATTTGCAGCGTGCGCGCTATGCGTGCCTTTTTAAAAGTGTAGCCACAAAGTTTTTATTCTCCATATTTTTTCATTCAAATTTGATTGATATGCAATATTTGCGATATAAATTGCGAGTTTAATTAATCTCTTTCACTGGGATTGGCTAGCATGTTCTAAGAAAGCTATATCGGAGTGCCCAGTGGGGGTAGAAGATGTCTCCAGTTCTGTAATTAAAAATTCAGTCGGTACATCATATTGCTAAGGACCATTTAAGACTTCGGAGGCACTTTAGGACTTCGGTGAGTTAAGTTGTCAATCGTATTTATCGTCAATTGCTATAGCGAAAGACGCCAACGGGGACCTTAGGCACTGTCGAGAAAGACATTGTATCAGCAGGATCCCTAGCGACTCTCAAGTAGTGTACAGTGCATACTATATGTGTACCTCTGTGGAGAATATTCATACATAATACATGAAAGTAACTGAGGAGGATCTTTGTAATGCAGCCAACGGCGGTGATGGACGCAATAATGCCATTTATTACGCTGAACAACAACTAATAAACAATACGTACATAAAATGCGATAGTAAAATTTGTAGTACTTTTGTGTACTAACACATAACTTAGTGCAATAGGAAGTAATAATATCAGAAGGCTTTTGTTGAGAGTTATTGAAAAAATATGGGTTATTAAGTGATCGCGAAACAGGATCTGCGTTGATGCAGTTTACAAGCAACGGATTAATTATAATACTCTGCTAGCTCCTACTGCTGCAGCTTAATTCAGCTTTTGATTTATAGTTTATACCGAGTTGTTCCCTTGCACCGTGTGGGATGTCGGCGAGCGTATTTTCAAACTTGTATTATACCTTCTCGTAATTTATAAAACTGTATTCTCACTCAACACATAAACATCTGAAACTGTATTTTATCAAAATATTTGATTGTAAATGTGGTAACTCTTTTGACCAGGGTTTGCTTATGTTCCACAAATGGTTAGAGTTCCTGCGTGAAATATTTAAAAAGCTTCAAAAAATTTAATTTGTGCGGCTATATCATAGTATAACACAAAGTAGTTTTCCGCTGTCTGTCCCTATGTATGTTTAGATCTTTAAAACTACGCAACAGATTTTGATGCGGTTTTTAATAGATAGAGTGATTCAAGAGGAAAGTTTATATGTATAATAACATCCAATATATAGTAGAGAAATACTGTTATTTTTGAGGTTTCTATTGTGAAATCGTAAATAATTACATTTTTTGCGGCGGGGGCGGGACGAAGTCGCTTGCAAAACCTAGTTAACAATATAATACGTATATGTTATTATATATTTTGTATGTTACTAACAATATAATACTGACGGTGAATCCACGCGACTGAAACCGCGGGAGCATTTAGTATTTAAATAAGTTGTAACAATGTTTCTCTGTAATATCGTGCAGATTTCAGAGAATATACGGTGAGATCATAAAACGTGCATACGATCATATATCTTGTGCACCGTATATCATTGTAAACAGCACTCTCTTTGCAGTCACATTGTGAAACTAGTTACGTTTCCAAATATAGTTGGGTAACTCGTGACCGAAAAATACTTGACGGTATGAATGTGGTTAGTATACATTTTTAAATCCATGCTCTATAGAGTTATTCTCACCATCATCTTCATCCCTTTATCATTCTACTGTTGGACACGGGTCCTCTTTCTGAATGAGAAGGGTTACGGTCGTAGTCTAGTTATTGACGTGGCATAAAGCATTTTTCATTAGTATATAATAAAGAAGAGAATTTCGCTGTTGTGTATTAGGAATATTTACATCTCTGATTGATATAAGAATTTTATAAAAATAAACACATCATTTTCAATATGCACTTATTTTTCCATATAGTAATAAGTTTGTATTCATACGAATATTCATGCATATTCAATTGCGATAAATAATATATTATGTCAAGATAGTTAATGTTGACACCTGTCAACCCAAATTAGAACCCAATTTAGTGTGTCAAAGAATTATATTATCTATAACTATATATGTAATAGGGGTACGTAGACACGAAGCATTACGATTTACAAGTCGTACCTTCTGCGGCCAAAATGGATGATTTAGACGCAATATGTGTGTATTTACACTTCCTTCCCTAGCACACATGAAATATACAGATACAAAAAATAACAGCATTCACAGCATAATAATAATATTATAAGAAGCACGTGCTTTGCAAGTAAACGGATTATCAGAGTGAGTGAGCCACGTTCCGCGGAAACAGCAAAGCCCTTTTTTCTACTTTTTTTTTTCCTACTTATTATCTCCTGTTGGCTTTATTTTTGTCACTTTAACCGGTTCAAGTTTGCGAGTTGAACTCATCTTTGAGAGTTCAGGAGGTAAATTCAGTCCCTATCTCGCCAAATACTTTGAGGTATCTCGAACAATAGTAGGCCCTATCTCTCGTCTGCACAAGTGACTCCATTTCCTCCGTATCAGCTTTTTGTACCTAATCCGACTCTACTGTTAGACATCTTATAGCTGGATCGTATGAATCATTAATGGACTGGACGTGACTCCTGATTAAAATTCAGATCGCTCCTATGACGAGTTAGTCTTGACGGTTTATTTTGATGATAATTTCAGTTACTGGTCGTTTGTTTCATAATCAGTGTTACATATATTAGTAAGAGTATCATGAGTGTTTATTTCTATTAGTTAATAGCTATTTGCTATGCTTTGTATCCATTTATTTGAATGCAAATAAAAATATATAGCAAAAATGTTTAAAATGTAAAAACATTTAATAATGAAGACTTATTGAGTATATAATTATAAGAATGCAAAACAAGGACGAGAATAATAAAATATACATAATGTACCAATAATAATATAGGCGTAGGATATGTTGTACATTTAACATTCTTTGTTTGGTTTTTGTACTGTGAAAATATTGGAAAATAAAAATATGGCAAAGCGGACCTTTGACTCGGGCTCGGGAGTCTGCTTTTCGCGCATTGTTTACGGGTATGAACCAAATCATTGGAAATAAAGTCAACATTCATGTGAATCGCCACATTGTTTTGTCATAACCATACCCTACAGTTCTGGTTCTTGTTCAAAATTCATGTGTTTTAATTTTAATATCGTTTTTTTATGATGGGACACTAAAATTGGTCATTTATAGTAAGATTACGTATGCATTTTTTCATATTGATTTAAATGTGTCTGCATACAAATAAATGTTGTTTGTGTTAACTATAATTTCGGTATCCGTTGCAAATGCGTCTGTGTATGTAAAGAGTTTGGATCTGTTCTGTTGTGGTAGGAACTCACACATGAGGTTGCCACTTGTCTTTTAGTAGGAGCAAAAAGTCGCAAATAAATCGGTGTGGCAACTTAAAAACAAAGGCAAACAGAGTTCCCGTTTCTACTTCGAAACAAGTTTTTAAAAACAGTAAGAAAAATTAGAGGCTTAGTCTTAAATTGCTAAGTTAATTGGTTTAACGTAAAGTAAGCGTCATCATCATCATTATCATCGTCAGCCTGTTTCAGTCCACTGTTGGACATAGGCCTCCCTTAAAATGTGCCAATTCGTCCTGTCCTCGACTTGCCGTATCGAGTGTCTACCTGCAGCTTTTCGCAGATCGCCATTCCATCTAGCCAGAGGGTGTAAAGAGGGCAACGAAAGCGTAAATCTGAAGTAATAACATATATTCGGCTTATTCTAGTCTATCCACAACCTACAGACAGATAGGCAGACAAAAATTTTTAAACAACCCTTTATAAATTTTCGGAACTTTTGAACCTTTTCCGATGCGACTTTTAATGGACGAATGTAAGGGGCTGTCTACACATAGAGTCTTATCTTGAAAGTCATTTGGGTTACTGGTTGTAAATGGAAAAGCCTCTAAAAGTTTTATTTCACCGCGTCACTTATTTCAACAAAAACGATTAACCAAGTTATTATTTTTTATTAGTTATAACAAAGCATTTATAAAAAATATTTCAACCATAGTACGCATTATTTTTAGGCAGAATGTATCATGAATTATATCACATGTGTCCAAAACAAAAAAAACAACACAAGGGAGGTCGCGCTCGACGTCACTGACGACCGCAGTTGGCCATTTCTCGGGCCCCGCTTACAAACAAGCGGGAAGCGTTATAAATTTACTTAATCTGCTTGTCGACTGCAATCATTTTAACTCTTTTAATTAGAATTGGCAAATTCCTTTTGTTTATTGCATTTGGTGATTTTCGGTCTTGTCCAAAAAAGCCCGAGCCTGAAAAGGTTTCTATAAAACATAAATACATTTATTGTACGAACGGTTCGGAATTGGAATTGAGTAAGCTTAAGATTTCGTAGGTCTCATAGTAACTGAACCAAGAAAGGTGCTTCACATATGAGTATTAAGATTTAATAAATTTTGGATGGCTGTTGCAATCTCATTTACTTCCCAAGGCTGGTCACGGGTGTCTCCTATCATTGAGCGAGGCTTAGAGCATACACCACCACGCTGCTCCACTTCGATTGGTGCGACAAGCTTTTATATGAACTCACTAAGCTAAGCATATAGGTACTGTCATTCAAACAAATTAAATTAAAATTCAGCTACAAGATTTGACCCGTACGTGGTAATGAACTAACTAGTGAAGATAAATAAAGCTTATAATAAAAACAAACCAGCTTCATTGTCTTTTTCATTCATTTTATTTTTTAAAAGAATACGATGTTTTGTGCAATCTTCTATACTACAGTCGACTTTTGAAAATTTCTCATCAGCTTCTATAATTCTTACTTTCTTAACTACAATTCGCTTCTCAATATAAATAAATGAAACCATTGAAATACTCCATTGCTAAAATGTACTTACAAGGAAATTATATTTCAATGCGACAATCATTATGTTCGATATTTTTTGTTCTTTTGTCTTCTCTGTGAAATAAAAATGTCTCTAGTACGTAATATTAAACGCTGTGCGAGGTCTGTATGTATTGAGGTATAAAGAAATTTCCTACAGAAGATTGGATTGCACCCGTATTGTAATAGAAGTTGAAGTCCCAATAAATGCTGCTGTTTTATTTTTTACGTAAAATATTTACTGCATGTTATTAGATTACCACTCATTTCGTCATAATCATTTCATATAAGTGTCTTACCACTTAATACACGATCCACTGAAAAAATTTGATGAATAGAAAATTTATCGTACAATTACAAAAGTGTAATTAATTGTTGGTGACTACGTTTAGAATTGAGAATATTATGCAGTGTATACCTACAGAAAGGTATTCAAGACATTAAGGTACCTAAATGGCATACCGAAAAAGTAGAGTAAACGTATGCCGACTCAATATATGTTTGAAAACACGCAAACAAATGATTTCGTTAGCTATTATTCATTTATTTAACGATTCATTTTTATATTGCTTAACTTGTTTCAGTATAATTTCAGTGTATTCGTGAAATATGGAGTAAAGCGCGTAAAAATACTTGTTTGCGTAGATATAACAGTAACGTAAAATCCCATCTAAGTATTTTTCTCATTACCGTTCTGCGCTAGTGACGAACGGTTTTGACGGTAATGTAATGACTAGCTACATCTGGAGTGTCGAACGTGTACCTACGGCCATAAAGATATACAATATAGCGGTTGTCGAGATGCGCACTTGTGAGTGTAAATTGAAACATGTCGAGAGTTAATTGCGTCCAGGTCCGTGAGGGGTTTTAACCCCCCCCCCCCCCCTCAAGGATAATCCGCAGCGCCCTAGCGACCTTCCAAATAGGTAGATTTAGATAATACTACGCTCATTTTGCTTAAATAATGCTCGGTATTTAAAAGCAATATCGCATTGTTAAACATTCGCAATTAAAGTTGTGGTATGGCTAGTTATGGAAGATATGGGCTTTTATGTAGTAAATATATTTAAACAAATACTTTATGAATATTTTTACATTTCTACATAAGCTAATTTTTTATATATCATACTTATGAAAATCAGTCTAATTTAACTGTACTGTTAGTAACAGTTATGATGTCGTAAGGAACGTCTTATGTAAACCGTTACACCAATGGGATGTCTAGCAAATTGCGATAATCTATCTATATCATGTAACAAATTATTTATTACCGGATCGATATAGGTTAATGAATAATGAACGATACCTCTTAAATATGCTCATAATTAACCTTATCTCTAAAGTGCTTGTCCATTACGTCATAATTCCTTTGCCGCCAGCTATGCATATGTTGTTCTAATTTGAAAAGCAGGGAGGGAACGGGAAGCCCGAAGGCTAGACGTACATTGATTAGTGAAACCATTGTTAGAGTTTTATTGTCGGTTAGAATGCGACGTTTGTTACAGGTAAATGTTACTTTTTTTAATTTTCGCTTATGCATTTATGTACAGTTCATAGAACTTATATCCTGATTGATTTGTCTTAACATCTCTTGCTACAAAGGTTAAGGTCTTTAATTCGTTCTATGTTGTATGTACGAGTACATACTCGTTATTTACCTAAATAAATATTTATGTATATTCTCTATTGTAAATAATTGTATTCCGTTATCGAAGTCAACTCCTATTATTGCCAGACAATTTTGTCTCCGACAGGCGTAACTATAAGATCTCAAAATGAAAATCGCAAAGTGGAAATCAATGAATTCTTGCCAACGCAGTCTAAATCCATAACTGTATCTTAAACATTTTAAATATATCCACGTATACCTTGGTATACGTGGATATATTGTGGTCAACTTGTTGAATGAATAAAAATGTACCTTTTATTTTTTATTAACGATGCATACAATAATTCACAAATAATTTAAAAGAATAATCATTCCATTTTCATTCATTATTTGTATATCTTTCACCCATTACAATCCTGTCGATGCAGGCTTACGTTGATTAATTTGGGTTTTCAAGACCCTTATCCAAACAAAAATTGTTTTTTTGTAGGGAGCTATGTCTAAAGCATGGGTATGCTTTATAAATATCATTTTTATTATGGTCGCAATTTGGCTGTAGCCCTTTTTATCTCCTTGTGCTGGGCACGGCTCTCCCCTCTACTGCGAGAGACCAACACATCTGTCTGACCTTTTCAAAGTCGACATTAAGGCCTCCGATGATCGTAGTTATCTGACGATAACTTTCCACATTTCTTGCAGGTTTCCACCATGTCAGGGACTCCGGTAAGATCCGCTTTTCATCGGTCCACTATTGAATGCAGTTTTCCTCTCAGAATAAGATGAGTAAGGTATAAACTGTAAAGCTGGTCAACCGGTCCGGAGACATTACAGAGCATAAACCTTACATAATATATCATCAGGTTAGCTTGTAGAAAGACGCAAGCCTGTTTCATAATTTTAAAAAAATAGTTAAAATCCTCTCTTTCTTTCTCTGCCAATCAGGGTTGATGGCTTAAGTGGCAGTTAGCTGAACACGGCTTATATTATGTTCCGGTCTGAAGAATCTTTAGTAATATCATACTAATAATTGACCTCGCTTGAGAGTTAATGGGCTGCAGTGAGCACTTAACATCACGTGGCCCGCATATCCATTCGCTAGTTTTTTTTTACCATAAATAATATTTATAAGTAAAATTAATTTATACTGGGATTTTTACGTGAAAATCTCCACTTGGACGTTTCACGGGGCCAGTGCTTTTCAGGTCAGCGTTACATGCCTTATAAAGTTTGCATGTTGTTTTGGAATGAGGCTGCACCTCTCGTTTCTCGTTTGACAGTCTGTTTCCTTAACTGAAGAGCTCTGTGGCAACTATTGCCAGTATGTTAGCCTGTCTAATGCTGGATAGAGATATATGAATATCAATAATATATTTGCACTTGTTTCTACTTCCTTGTCACCTTTTGCCGCACATACGATACCACCATATTATTAATTACAGTTCCATGTTGTTTTAATAGTCAAATACAATAAATAACGCTCCTTTCAGATGTTAAGTTTGTATTTAAGATATTAACATAAATCAAACAATTTGAAGTGTCTAAAACTGAGAATTCCTTCTTGAATACTAAGCAAGGATTTAGTTGAGAGTGGAAATTGAAACATGTCGACAGTTAATTGTGACTGGGGCCGCTGGGCCGGGCCTCCACGAATGGAGCCGCGAATTCCGTATTCAGCTATGTGGGGCTGTTCTATTGTATTGTATACTTCATTACCAAATCTGTTTATAAGAGCGATCTCAAAGACAAAGTTACCATGATTTTTATATGATATTTTACACAGCATTTTATTGTAGAATAAAAACTTCTTTTACAGTAATTTTATAGCGGGTTTACAAAGGTAATCACCGGAAAAGCATTTAAAATTATTGTATTAATAGTCATGACTGTATTCTTCATAGTTTATTCACTGTCTACTTTTTTTATAGTTCTTCAATATAAGACACAAATAGATCTGGACAAGTGCTAAAGCTGTTTGGCGGAGTCATAAAGCATATTTCAAACGTGAGAATTTTGGGATGAGGTTTAAAAACGCAACGTAATTATGTGTTCCTTTTAATTTCTCTTTAACTGTCTACACTGAAACGGCGAATGAACATCCACTTCAGAGCGAACGGGCTGCAGCGCCTGCATTTCGTCGACACCTGCAAATATAATTAGTAAAAAAGGCGCAGGTGCATATACGTTGTGTATGTGTACCTACATGTTGTTAATTGGACTCGCTGGCGCTAGTACTCGTGTACTTAAAATGTATCTTTTTTATTTGAGTATAAAGTAGTTGAACATAGTAAAATACGCTTTTATTGATCTTATCTTGTATCAGTAAAAACGGAAATGTTGATTTGAATAGTCCTTCCGCGTCTGAGGTGAAAACATTTATCTAAGTTTAGTTTAGTTTGTATGTTGTGATGAGATCGATAGGCTGAGTTACCGTTGCCTTATTTCGATCTTGAAAACCAGTCTGATGAATCATATTAACTAGTGTTAATTTGCGTCAGAAGTATACATTATCGCTTCAGTATTGATTATACATCTGAGTATTGATTACTGACGTTATTTTGTGAAAATATGTTTAGTTTAATATTGAGCTGTAATGAAGTCGACAAACATTATTAATGGCGGTACAGTTGGATGCAAATTAATTGAGTTTCAACTGTGTTGTTGTTTCCACGCCCGAGTTGGATAGCACTTGACTGAGCGTTCTCGATCCCGCGGCATAATGCTAACCAATTTTACATTTATATACATACATTTTGGGCTGTGGATATCACAGAGAACAATTTAACAGATAGTATTTATTTTAACTGGTATTTATTCGTGTTAAGAAACGGCTGGGATGCAGCGGTCGACTCATTTGGGTCATCATAACGGTTTAATGATTGCATACTATGTATTAACAATTTGCATACTATTAGCGTTCGCAATACGGATGTAAGAAAGATGCTTTGCGTAATAGAGAGCATCGGTGTAAAAATGAGAACGGGAATGCTCCACTGGTTCGGACATGTGGTAAGAATGGATTATGAACAATTGACAAAGCAGATATACAATGCGAGTGTTGATGGATGTAGGCGCCGAGGA